>VXBJ01004818.1:105632-251647 GCA_013400055.1 Nycticryphes semicollaris | reverse complement strand
CTCGCTCCCAGTCATTTATTCCTATCCAGTTCTACACTTTACTAATGCCAATGCAGCTACAAAACTGGTCAATGAAATAAGCTGGCTCTAAAAATTAGACCTTGATGCATTTTTAGGGGATTTGTGCGTAATTTTTTATTTGTTTTCTCTCCCTTGTACATGTTTGGCTGATTCAGCTTACAACATGGTTTATGAAGAGATGGGAATTACACAGCCGTCTGCTGTCTGAGGCAAGAATGGGAGGTTTTGACACCAATCGTGCTGCCAAATGTGTGAACGTGGGCAGTGCTCCCAGCTGTGTAGGGTTGGGGTACTGGAAACATCTGCTTTCCCATAACTCAGTGATTTGGAGAGTTACCTGCCCATACACACACATGCAGACATTGGTTGCAGCCAATGCAAGGATGGCTATTGGGCATAAACTGATGGCAATAACCTTTAAAACATGCCTAGTAATTGCCTACTCCTATTGCAGGTTGCTTCTGCCCGCACCAGCTGAGTTATCTCACTCTGCTGCCTTGTGCAGAGACATATTTGGGTTTTCTTTTGGATATTAGTCATGTCTCTGTTACATTCTTTGCTTTTCCTTTCAGACCAAAAGCCACAGTTTAGTCCCAGCAGTGGGAAGATCTACCCCAATAACATTGGCCATACAAATTCAGTAGTGATGGTCTGTTCTTGTTGGAATCAGAACCTGCAGCCTTCATATTCTCACTAAATTCACTTTGCTTGATTTGATTATCTCTATCTGATTTCCTGTCCCTTGTTGCAAGAGCATAACAATATTCCTCAGTTCCTATTCAAGCTGTGCAGTGCCATTACCTTCTGCCCTAAAACATCCTTCCCAGAAGTAGCTCCATTTTTGCAGAATTTGATAGAAAAATCAACACCACACTGAAGCTGTTGGTGTTGGAACATAACATAACAAAGACTGACTGAGACCACTGGATTTTGTCTTTCAGCATCCTGTCACTGAGGTTGACCGGTTGCAGATGGTTAGGAAGGAATATAAGGAAAAGTCAATCAAGTTATATTTCTCCATAACAGCATGCCAGTCACTACTTGTTGCTCTCAGACTGTCTGAGTACGGGCCTCTGGTGGATCTTGGTGGATTTCTTTTTCTTAATTGTTCCTGATTTCTGAGGCTGGAGATTAAATGAGAGGAAGTGCATTCAAACTCTGTACACAACGGAAGCCTTCATGTCCCAGAATCCCAGAATGGTAGGGGTGGAAGGGACTTTTGGAGAACATCTATTCCAACTCCCCTGCCCAAACAGGGTCACCCAGAGCAGGTTGGGCAGGAATGCATCCAGGTGGGTTTGGAAGATCCCCAGAGAAGGACACCTCGGCATCTCTCTGGGCAGCCTGTTCCAGTGCTGTGGCACCCACAAAACAAAGCAGTTTTCCTTACATTCAGATGTAATTTCTTGTGTTCCAGTTTGTGCCTGTTGCCCCTTGTCCTGTCCCTGACAGGCCACTGAGAAGGGCCTGGCCCCATTCCCTTGACACCTGCCTTTTAGATCCTGATAAGCATTGAGGAGGTCCCTTCTCAGTCTTCTCTTCTTCAGGCTAAACTGCCCCAGGTCTCTCAGGCTTTCCTTATCAGAGAGGTGCTTCAGTCCTCTGTTCATCTTTGTAATCCTCTGCTACACTCTCTCCAGCAGTTCCCTGACCTTCCTGAAATCGGGGGCTCAGAACTAGACACAGTGTTCCAGATGCAGCCTCACCAGGGCAGAGTAGAGGGGGAGGATGACCTCCTCGACCCACTGGCCACACTCTTTTTAATGTACCCCAGGAGACCATTGGCCTACTTGCCCACAAGGGCACATTTCTGCCTCATGGTCATGATGGAAGGTAATGAAGCAATATTGAAGTTTGAATTATTTTTTCTTTCCCTGAGTTTTTCTCTCTCTTCACTACATGTCATTTGCTTGCTTAGCGAACAGTCAATTCCCTTTCAAAGACAGGGCTTAACTGTCACAAAGGTGTCATCCTGATAGCTCTGTGTGTTGAGGCCAACCTAGAGCAGAGTCACAGTTTGTCCTTCTCTGGAGAAAGTGGATTTCAGGGTGAAGTGGGGAGAAGGTTAGCCTTTTATGCTTATTAAACTTTCCCCAGACTTCAAGGTCTGACATGAAATCCCATTAAGAGGCACCCTACACACAAACAAACTGGAAAAACAACATCCCTGCTCCCTTCTGCCAGGAGGTGTCTTTGAGGAAGGTCATGGGAGACACTTGTTAAAAGTGGTGACATTAGTGCTCAGGCAGCACCAAGTACATCCTGCAGCCAAGGAAAGCTGCACCCTTTCTGCTCTTCCCAGTGGTGAGGAGCATTTTGGTGTCACCATGAATACAACACCGAGGGTGTATTCCTTTTTAAACAGCAAAAAACATCTCAAGTGCAAGAGATCAAACTCAGATTCTTCAGCTCATGACTGGATACAGAATGATAACTGTGAATAGAGCGGAGAAATATTCTAAGTTGCAATAGATTTTTCCTTCCCTTTCCCCCGTAGCTTACAGATATATTTAAAAACAATAAAACTTTTTGTTGTTGTTGTTCTTAATTACACTGATTCCCGAAGCTGGTACTGGAAGGCGGCTGTATTGCTGAAAAATAATCCCACTTTGACAATGGAAACTTGAGAGACTGGTGGAACAGATTGCAAACCATTTCCATGCCTGGTTTAACTGCTTGACTGCCAGCCTGTGTAACTAATTTTCAGTAGGCATTTACTTACATATACAGCGCTCTCTAGTTTCACATTGCTATCGGGCTACAACTACATCAAAGAAAAAATCTTGCTTACAGCTCTGCACAGGCACAGATGAGGCACAAGCAGACACTAAGTGACGACAGAGATGAAGGTTTCTGCACTTCCCATGAGAAAAAGAAAGCCTGTGAAAAGACAGGGATTTGAAATTAATAGTAATAATAATAATAATAACAATAATAATGCAAAACAGGAATCTGTAGTACGTCATCTTAGTAGTAAAAATTGAACCCCACAGTCTCTTGAGTGCTTTGTCAACTTGCTTCAGACTTTCCAGCATCCACAGTGCAGAGCACATAAAGAGCAATTGCTTCCAATGTGAAATTACTCAGTGAAAATTAACAGAGCAATGCACAAGTGTGCAGAGTGAAGCACGTGCCAAGGGAAACTTCTGCCTTCTGATACCAGCCCCCAAACAATCCTTTCATTAATTGTAAACACTCTCCAGCTTCAACAATTCTCAATCTGTATTTATTTTTTTTCTTCCTGCCTTGTAACACAAAACTAGGTTAAAAATACAAATGCAGCATGTCCCTTCGCTGGGGTCTTCCCCAGGGCAAAGGCACTTTCTGGGTTGTTTTCTTTGTCTAGCTATTTCTTTTTCCTTCAATAGCTTCCTTAGCATTCACAGCTTTTTCAGGACTGCTACTGGCTTTTAAAAAAAACTGTATAATGAGAACACGCTGCTGTACATGTATGAAACGATCTTTATCTGATAAGCAGTTTCCAGAAGCTGCACACATCACAAAAGCAGGATTGACGTCAGGGCTGGTTCAAGAGTGTGGAAAACTTTCTGCAAACTCTCTTGTGTTTTGTCTGTCATAGAACTGTTCATTCTTAAAGCGGATGCGATGTATGTATGGCCGTGTTTTAGATATGCATCAGTTTGACCTGGAAATTAAAGGACAGTTCCTAACTGCTAAAGAAATGAGGTTTTAGAGGAACAAGATTCAGCTTCTTTGCAAAGCAAAATGCTGAAATACTTTAAGATGGAACTTGAAGTGGTTTCTAAAAGGGATATATGACCTGTGAATTAGGTTTTAGTGACTTAAGACCTCCCTGCATTTTGCCAGTCTACCTAAAGAGGAAAAGTCAGAAGACTGTGTCTGGATGCTATAGGAATGAGGTGAGCAGTGAACTTACACATATCTTTAGGAAAACCCAGAACTCCCCGAGCAATAGAAAGATCATCAGTTTTTATATTTTATTACATCCCTGACTGCAGGATCCAGGTGGACTGCTTCAGTTCTCTTAGTTTGTACACACAAAGCTTCAGAAAGCTTCTCCCTCAACTTCTTACTTTTAAACTTGCAAGAAATTATACATGAAGATGACAAAATCTCTTCCTTGAAGGATTATATATTTCTCGTTAAACTTTAACTTCATTTAAAATCCATCCTTGATCCTCTTAAAGTATTTGCGTAAGTGAATGAAGGTTGTAAAGCACAACTGAAGCTTTCCTCCTTGGGGAAGCAGCTTGACCAATTTACATATTTATTAAATATTTTATATTTTACCAGATTGTATGCACTTCAAAATGTCACATCTTATTTTTGGTCTGAGCACTGCATAGCAGTAATGGCTATTTCCAGTCCCAGGAGAAAAAAAAAAATAATCTGTATCCCCTGATTTGGCTGCTTCTTTAAGAATCGGAGTTTTTTATTTCTACATTTTACTTGTTTCTGCAAAATTTTAGCTTCTAGTGTCATGCAGTTGTGTCAGTCCTGTGCAAGTGAATCTCTTGCAGGGCTACATGACCAGCCTCTCACTTTTCCTCTGGGATGAGATTCAGCTTTCTAAGCACCCAAGCTGAACTTCTGAACCTATTTGATGGTAATTTTTACTTTAAAGAAAATAAATGCAATGTTGTTGCAAGACAGAAACATGCATGAAGATGTACTTTCCCTAATGCTACATGGATCTACCAAAGCAGTGTTGATATTCTGGTGGAATTTCTTCTCCCAACCCCTTACAATTCAGCTGTCAGCATCTGGAGCAGAAAGTTTTTCCTTTGTTTAATAATGCACAAGACTAGGGCATGCATAACTAGGTCTTATGAGCAGCCCAGGGTCTGGAGACAGAACTGAGTAAAGCTTCATATGAGATTCAGAAGGTGAGGGCACAAGCCCACTTTTGCTGCTGGATTCCTGCCTGTTGTGAAACAAATTATTTTCTTTTACACGTCCCCATTTCTAATGCAACCAATCTCCTTCACAGAGTGCTTGCATGTGCAGCACTCGAGAAGAGAATTAGACAATGCTATTTAGAAGCCAGGAGGAATTTCTGTAACTGTCTTTTCTGACCACCTCTATGATGCATGACTTCCCTGGACTTAAACATGATTCGAGTATATTATTTTTTCTGTAATGTGATAAATTCTTTAGGAGGAAAAGAAAACTACCAAAAAAGCCACCACAAACCAAAACAACAACACATCAAGAAATAGACTCAGAGGTGAAAATATCGAACGAGACCATTTAGTGCATTGTTCGAGGGACAATTATTTTAAGGTCATACTGGCCTTGTCTACTTTTTCAGGCATTTGATTCTGTTATATTATCCTTTCTGTAGAAGACAGTTTTATATTACTATTATAACTTTTGCCCCCATTTGAATTTTTGCATGCTTTTGTTATGCTATTCCTTGACCTTATCTTGATGAAATAAAAAGATCAAGCTCCTCATTGAAATCTTTTTTTGTTTCAGATGCAGTCATAGAATAATTCAGGTTACTTAACTAGACAACATCCTTGAAGCATAAATATTAGTAAATGGAACAGATTTTCAAGTTGCAGCCACAGTAGACAAAAATTCATAGGTTATAGACCTTTTCTAGACCTAAAAAAACCCCTTTGAGCACTCAAGGAACCCTTTGCCCTTTTAGCCAATGTGCTTGAGTTTGCAAAGGGGAAAGAAACTCTGAACATGTCCTACCTGTTTGGTGGAATAAATTGTGACCTGAAATATTCCTCTTTGAAGGAAAACCCAGGCAAGAGTTAGACCCCATTCTTTTTTCCTCAGCTGAATAAGGTCGGGATAAATATTTTTCGCAATCACATCTTCCCTCAGGAGAGTCCACATTATTCATTTTTTCCTCTTCATGGGTCCTCTGACAGCCTTTCCAGTAAGGATTTCTTCCAGGTCACTGCACAATGAGCACAAAAGACAATCTTTGAGAAACCACTAAAAGCACACAATGCTAAAAATAATTTTGCATTATAATTGCAATATATGAACTATCTGCTGGCCAACAATTTCTCCATTTGATCTGTGCCTTATTGCTTTCTGAATGTTCTGCTTTCTTATACAAACGTTACAATGAAATGTCTTATAAGAATTAGGCATGGGGCGTGAAAAGATATCCTAGAGGAAGATATCAATCAGTGGTCAATTTAGCCCAGGAGTCTCTCATTAACAGAAGCAGTGGCAGATCCTACTTAAACACATACTGTAGACTAAGTGCTATTAATTTTCTTGCATTAGAAACACATTACATTGATATGTTTTTTTTCTTTTCCATAGATTGATAGTCTTGTTATTATCTGTCTTTAAATACAGATGCTGCATGACTTTGAGTGGAGCTGACATAAGAGGGTTAGTCAGGTGTAGATCTACACTCTCAGCTTCTTTCAATGATCAAGGTAAATCATATGCCAACTGACCAGAACCAGACACTCTCTCACAGCAAGTCAGAGCCAGTAAAAGGAAAGAGTATTTCAGATGTTCCTTTCCACTACCTGAATTTCCTTCAAGCTGATATGATATGTTGCTCTCAGGAGATGGCAAAGGACAGGATGGAAATTTAGATCCCCTTGGAGGGGATCATTCTGTCTTAAGGACATTGTGAGTAGTTATGGATACTCATCTTGCTAAATGCTATCTGGGCTTTCAAGTCAATACGCAAAAGTAAGAGTATCACAGAATCACAGAATGATATGGGCTTGGATGGGACCTCTGGAGGTCATTTAATCCAACCCCTTGCCAAAGCAGGTCTTCCCAGAATAGGTTGCACAGGAATGTGTCCAGGCAGATTTGGAATGTCTCCAGAGTCAGCGACTCCACCACCTCTCTGGGCAGCCTGTTTCAGTACCCTGGTACCCTCAAAGTGAAGAACTTCCTCCTCATATTTAGAAGGAACTTCTTATGTTCAAGTTTGTGCCCATTTCTTCTTTCTCTGTCACTGGATACCACTGAAAAAAAGACAGGCCCCATCCTCTTGACACCCACCCTTTAAGTATTTGTAGGTGCTGATCAGGGATATTGGCAAGGATCACCTCCCAGGCAACACCTCTGTGGAAAGACTTAGGGGAAAGCTCCAGTTTGGAGGAGAGACCATTGTAGTTACAAGGATCTGTTCCCATATAAGTGTGTCCTGCACCTTCCAGCTACAGTGGGAGGTTAAGTCTTTGGGTTTTGGTGACATTTCTGTTGTTGTTTGCTTTGGGGTTTGGGGTTTTTTTTTGTTTTGTTTTTGTTTTTGTTTTTGTTTTTGTTTTGGGGTGGTTTTGTTGTTGTGTTTTGTTTTGTTTTGGATTTTGTTGGTGGTTTTTTTGTTTGTTTGTTTTGGGGGTTTTTTGTTTGTGTCAATTCCAAAAGTGATTCTTCTTTGACAATAAGTCTGCTCTTTGTTGACACCACGCTTAGTCATTCTTCATGCTTTAGCACTGGCAAAAGCATGGGCAGAAAGTGGATAAAAAGAAGCTATGGATGTATGGCCTCCCCTCCCTGACAAACAGGGCAGCATCAGTCTGTGAGCTTGGTGCCAGAATCACTGCTGAAGTGAGTGGAGTTTCCCCCAGTGTCATGTCAAAGGAGTTTTTCCTTTGCATTTAATATCTCACTGCTAAAGGAGGAGGTGGAAAGCTCTAATTCCTTTAACTGCTGAGCATGCAAAAGGCACAGTGTCTCTTAGTGAGCTGTTTAATAGATGTAGGCAAGCATTTACCCTTAACTGCTGTGCATCTAATCTGAATTGTGATCCTTACAGCTGTTGCTATTGGCATGAGGCCCCGAGAATGAGGTGGAAATTTCTCTGTAATGAATGTTTTTATGATACTCCACATAGAATCCCAGTGTCTCCTACTCCTAAGACATTCGTAAGGTCAGGACCTACCAATCTTTTCCTAGGGAGCTTTATTCTTCTGTCTGAAAAACAGCATTATTTTGAGTCACTTCAGGGTGTTTTGAGACATCTTTGCAGGGCTGGCAGGTGAAACATAAGATGTAAAATTCTCTCTCGAGCACCAATGGGAAGAAGGTCAGGAAAGATAACCTTGATCACTTCCAATGGCTCCAGATAGCTATGTCTGGGTATACAAATCATAATCAGATGGGACTAAATCAGCACAGAAGTAATTTTGTGCCATGTTTTACACCTGTGGTGGAATTAATTTCAATATGATGGTACTAGAAGTTTGTTCTTTTTACCACCTTCTTTAAAATAACTGAAAAGTATTGGGGACTTGACCTGGAGCTTGCTGTTGGTATCCAAAACCCAGCACCATCATGTGGCTGATGGACCCAATATGTTGCCTTTATTGGAAATAGCATAAAACTTTGCAGCTTTAGGAATGATGAAATGATCTTGTTCAGCCCTACAACCCTATGCAGAGGAAGTACCTAAGGCTGTGGTTGTAATTCATGACTTCCTCTTCATTTACAATAGCAGAAGCCTAACTTGGATTTTAGACTTCACACGGTTGGCATTGAAACTATTCTGACTATAACAGTGACTATAGGCTTTAAAAAAAGAAAAAGAAAAAAAAAGTAAACTACTAAATTAAATCATAATCCTGATTTAGGAAAACACTTATATACTTGTGTGACAATGATTGTGCCAAAATGCCTAAAGATGTGCAGCTACTGAAGGGCAGATCTGAATTAAGGCCTATTGAATGAATCTAAAAATTGGAAAAGCATAATCAGCATCAAGCCATTATGCAAACTATCTTCTCTACTGTCAGAAGCTTTATTCGACTTGGGTTTCTTCTGCAGACAGTAGATTGGTCAGATTCTTTCCCTGACTGAGAGGTGTAATTAAACTTTGCCATGTCTCCCGGCAGAGCAATGTCACTTTACTCAGAGCACTCATTCTCCAGTGGTGGAAGATACACACTCCCCTTAAGTTCCCCAGGTATTTCTATATAAATAATACAAAGAGAGGTTGTATCTCCTCTGGCCCTGGAAAGCACTGAATTAAACGTCAGTATATGACTTGATTTTTCTTCTCACCTGACTGAAAGGCAGCCCTGGCTTTAATAAAGGGATCATTGTCTTCTGTTTAGGAAGCCTTTTCCAATCCTACTGCCATAAAGTCAGAGGATATAAAATGCATGAACTATTTATCCAGTCTCATAACTGCCCTGATGAGCAAAAGAAACCTGTGAATATTGGGGGAAAAGATCCTCTTGCCTTAATAGCATCTATCATGTTATATGGGGTTTTATTGAGGTGCCCTCAGGCTAAGTCAGCCTGCCTTCATGAGCAAAACTCCTCACCAGATAAACCCTTTTCTCTGCTTCATTTTCCCTTTCTTTCAGGCAATAGCATAGAACTCAACAAAATGAGATTGAGAAGTTGATCCTGTTACAGCTAAATTTGGGGCAATTGCTTTTCTAGGAGTTCTTTTAAAATAATCACAACATTATGGAGAATCAGGGTGCTCCTGTTGGCTGTTCTTGTCCACAGTATTTTCAGGCACCAATGTCAGTTATTCCAGTGTATCTGTATCTTTTTTACTTAGGCTAAATCAAAAAATTTGCATCCCATTTGTGTGACAGATGATGGGTTTTGTGCCTGGGAATGACATGATGTTAATGGTCAGAAAGTGTCCATACAGGGCTTTAATGTGTTAAAGTATGTTTTGAAAACTGGCCCCAAATGTCATTGGAGTGATTAATCTCTCTGCTCTTAGTGTCTTTAGTAAATGCTCTGTGACACACTCAATTAAATCCTGTAATAAAATATCCTCCACTGGGATGTCTGACATGCTTGAAGTTAACCCTGTATTGGAATGTTTCCTTACCAGCTGGAACTGTTACAGATTCATGGTTCTCAGTGTCCTTCTGTGAAAGATGCATGAGCTCAGTACTTCTCTTGATGTAACTCCTGGCATTCAGAGGCATAAAAGAACACCCCAAAAATTAAAATAAACCACCCTGAAGCAAAACACCCACACACCAACATCACTAGAATATGTACTTTATTCCTCAGTCGAGTGTGGGATTGTTTCTGCTGGAATATTCCCTGGTGCTGTGTCCAGATCAGTTTAAAATGCTTTAAGTGGTGATGTGTTCACTGCTTCCATGGGGCCATCATCACTCAGGCTGATAGATCAGTCTAATGGTGCCTAATGCCTGTCAGCATAAGCTATGTTCTCAGTTTCTCAGCCTTATCTCTGGTGGAAAGAAAAAATGTACTTATCCTTTTGCCTTGCTAGTGGCTGACAGAAAGTTAATTAGAGCCAGAAAAAATCTTTTCCCCTAGAAAGTTCACCAGAAATGGTTCTGACTGAGGATTCCAACAAGTACTTTCAATACTCTCCACATAGGCAAAAGTGCTGAAGTTTCTGATACACCTATTTTTGAAGGAAAGCTTCCCTTTCAATATTAAAATGTGCATGAAATGACATGTAGCATCTTACGTCCCCCAGGAAAGCAGCAGTCTGCAGAATTAGCCCTTACAGTGCAGCATGGCTAAGGTTCAAGTCATTTCTTCTGCCTCTTCCACTTGCTGAATTGCATTTTTAAACTGTAGCGTCAACCCTATCCAGCTTGGTTGAAAGCACGATGCTGACACTGCATGTGCGAATCTGCTAGGAGAGTAAGAGGGAGCTGGTCTACCCCCACTCCTCAAGTCCTCCTAGGACTGGTGGCTTAGGCCAGCTCTGGCATCTTGTCCTTATTTCCCTGGTGCTGGACAGAGTTGCCTCTTCCCCTGGACTCATACCCCATACTCACAAGCCTTGCTGTTGCAAAGCACAGGGTAGAAAATGCCTTTCCAGCCTTCAGTGAAGGTGCAGATGAGTCAATGACTTTATTATCTCCCAAGCTCCTCAAAACAATGCTACTATGTCTTAGATCAGCCGCTCATTAGTTGGAGATAGATGAAACCACATGGCACAGAAGATGGGTCCATTTCCATCTTTATCAAACAATTAGAAATTTTTGAAAGCTTGGCAGGTCACCTTGCAAGGTGAAAAGTGGTGGTCTGGTGATTGAATGGCTCTGTTGGAAACCAAGGAGATCTGAGCATGATTTGTTCTGACACAGAAGCCTGTGTAACCTTGCCCAAGTCACTTCATACCTTGAGTTATACCTCATTTTGAATGAGTACCAACAAGGTTACTTTCTTCTCCCTCTTTTTAAAAGGTCTTAAATTGTTGTGACCTAAATAGGGTTGCTTTTTCTTACTAGGTATTTTGACAGTATGTTACAAAGAGTGGGCCTCAAGCACTGGAGCAACCACCATGCAACACCAGATTCACACTCAGTATTGGGACCCATGTCTACCCTGTAGCTGGAAATTGTTCTGCTGGATAGAAACTGCATGATGCAACAGGTGGAAAATAGGTAGAAATGCCATGAATTATGATAAATCCTTCTGCATGCTATGCTATAAGAAATCCTCATCCTCTGGAGCTGCTACCCCAAGATATGTTCAGAGGTGATGTACCAGAGAGAAATGAGCTGCATCCCCTCAGCTTTCTGCTGAGGAAGACCGAACCACCTGTATGAACAGGATGTTTCTATGCAAGAATGAAAAAGGGCTTGTAAAAGAAAAGACACTGTGACAGAGGCCTCAAACTGACAACTGAAGACCGTCTTCTTGAAGGAGGAGGGTGGCAAAAGCTGTCTAATGAAATCTCCAGGCTTGACATCACCTGAGGAAACGCCACTGATATCTGCTCTAGTTTTGGAGGTAAGCATCATTACCTTGCAGCATCACTGTCACTCTACCACAGCCTGACACTGCTGAGACTTAATAAGATTGTTTTGCTTTTCTAAATTTTTATATTTTTTCCTTCTTTCATTTTAAGGGGGTTTTTTTAGCTCCTAGCCGCTTTCCCAGACATAAGGGATATTAAAGTAATTATAACATAAAGCTCTGGGCAAAATATCCTGATAATAGGCTTGTTCCCTGATGGGTGGTGTTTGGAACAGGTTTTCAGTAGGTTTTGTGAATTTTAAAAAGGATTCTGGCCAAGTTAAGTACCATGGCTCGTTTTCTGTGCTGGCAGCTTGTGGGAGGAGGAGATACCCCAGAATGCAGACCGGTGCGTGGGTGAATAACCCACGTCCAACTGGGAGGAGGCGATACCCCAGAATGCAGACCGGTACGTGGATGAATAACCCACATCCAAGTGGTAGGAGGAGATACCCCAGAATGCAGACCGGTGTGTGGGTGAATAACTTCACTGGGGGCCCAAAGAGATTAAAGTAAACAATTCCAATATTTAGAAGCCCAGAATGAAAAACAGAGAGAGAAAGAAAAAGCCTTTTTCAAAGTTGGCATCAAAACTACCTAACTGCCCAGGCAGCAGCCACAGAGGGTGAGAGAGCAGGGCCAAAAACCAGGTTATCTTCTGGAGCAAAGATGAAAGTAGCTGTTTTAGAATGGGGAAGTTTTGGACTGGCTCAGAGTCAGTGGATTGCTACCAGTAGGATCAGGAACATCTGAAATCAAACCAAGAGAAGACAAGACATGCACTGAGGCTGGAGCTACTGCTTTAAGAGAAGAATAGAGCCATGAGAGGAAACATAAGTGAGAGATGGGCTCAAACGAGAAGAGCAGCACAGCAACATGGAAAAGCAAGAGATGATCACTTTCAAAGATCTCGAGGAATTCCTGTCACCTGCTTGACTACATGTTTTCTGTGGACACTAGCAAAATGATGACATTCCTGCTGTTCCTTATGTCAAAACTGTCAGTCATGCTGCACAGTGAGTTGGGAAATAGCAATTAAGAGATATTTTTTTTTTCTCTCCTCTCTCAAAACCTCAGATTCCTGTGAACTCAGAAACTCACATTTATTTCTGTAGCTTTAAGATGATCTTTCAGAACTGAGGATAAAAATTAGAGAAATGTTGCCTAGAAGTCACTTTCCCCAGAGATTTTTCACGTGGCATTTGCTGGATGTAAAATTTTTCGCCTGAGTGTGATTTAGAGATCAGATTTAATATAATAATGTTAATGTCTTTCCTAAATATCAGCTTTTATTAAGGTAGATTTTGTTATTTACATATATATTTATATAATTTTTTATTATCATTTACAAAGGGTCATCAGAAGTATATATCAGGGAGATAAGGTTTGTGATAAGGTTGTGTGCATGTCTCTGTTCTTCCATCAGCATTTGCTGGTGCTGGAGGGCCAGTGCTATTCTTCTGTTATTCTGCCATTCAGCAAAATTGCTCCTCAGGCCAGTAATCATTTTTGCCTCGAGCAGCCCAGCGTCTGCTTAAGCACCAAACCATGGAGAAAGGTGAACTCCTCAAAAGTTTAAAAAGGATAACTATTCTCTCACAGGAATTTGCTGGATTTGAGTGTAAAGACTTACAGTTTAGGCTTTGTGAAAGAAAAAGAAAAGCAGAAAAAAGGTTAATAGGGTTTATCTGGGAATGATTCCTCATACAATATTTAATTACATTAGTACAGGTGGAAGATGAAACACTTTTGTGGAGTAAAGGCCAGTAGGAATGAAGGCAACATCTGAAAGTCATGCCAGGGAGAGAACACATAGGATGATGGAGGAGACAGTCAAGTAGAGTCACCCAGCCCTGTCCCAGGACCAGTTAATGTCACACTGCCTGTCATGCTCCATGATAGAAATACATGACTGCGGTGTGTTATAACACCACTCTTAAAATATTTCACACATTCTATACTGAAAATAAAAACTCACCAAATGTGCTGATAGTTCCTAAGACCAAAGATGGTCCAACAAAGACTCAGAGGAGACCTGGAGTCAAACATCATCTAGTGTAGAGTAACCAGTGTGCCATGTGAAAAGGTGACCCTGCATGATGAGGACACAAGCACACTCTGCTGTCAGGCTTGAGGGTCATCAACCAGACCTGGTGGGGCTGAAGTTAAACTGTAGGTAAGGACCCAGCCAAAGCCAACGATATTTTGCAGATGTCTGTAAATGACCACCCCTAGCGCTACCCCATTTTGGCATATGTATATTTGTCTCTTGATCACCATGTGCACAGAGAGAGCTTACTAAAAAAGTTTTTGATTGAGTGGTTTTTCTTACATAAAAAAAGCACTTTTGTTGAAATAGAGCAATTTTGAACTGTAAAGCCAGATCAAACCCATTTCTATTTATTTTCAGAACGGCTGTTTGATGTTGCTAAATTATTTTAATCATTCTAATTTTGCCTCAAAATTATGTTTAACATAATTTCTTTTTCTGGATTAACTCTAATATTCTACTTCAAAAACTAAAAATATTTGATGGTTGAATCAGTTTTGATCAGCAATTTACACTATGCGGTAAATTCTGAAATTTTCTTTGACAAATGAAAACTGTTTTCTGAGAGGCTGAAATTTCCCAGAGGACAGAAATTCTATTTCCCAGGCACCTCTGGAGGAAAACTCATGTGATAATGACAACTTTCCCTGCACTGTAATAAAACATTGTCTCAACTGGGTGCTATTTATGACCAAGCCTACAAACTATGATACTTTTGGGAAGGATAAATAGCATCAAACAAAAAAAAAATCTCTTTTTTCCTTAAAAGTAGATAACTTACTTCCAACTGTTTTTTTATTAGCATTTCTTTAAAAAAAAATAAAAAGAATCCCTTGTCTGCTGTGAATTGAATTACAATTTTCCTGGGTTTGGTTTAACTGTGTGAGCTGATATAAGTGAATAACAGAAAAATGGCCATGCTTAGGTCAGATCAAAGTTCATCTAGTCTGGTATCTTTTCTCTAACATGGCCCAGTAGTAGCTGCTGTACAAGACAGGATCAGGACAGAAGATCTTACACTATTTACCCTTCTAGCAAACAGATAAACTAAGAAAAAGTGAAAAGAATGAGCAGCAAGAAATTCAGTGTCTCCGTCTTTTCCCCAGGTTCCAATTGCTTTTGTTCACTTTCTTTCTCCTTTCAGGGTGAAACGGTTCATGGAGAACATTTTGAACCTTTATTGGTACAATCCCACCATTTAAAGCTCCAATTCAGAGAGTGCCTGAGCACCAACTGAAGTCCCAGTTGCCCACTCAAAGTGTAGATCCTGCTCAGAGAAGGTTTCCATAACTGATGTGTTTAACAGAGGGATTGTTCATTATAAGGTCTGAACTGCATACAAAGTCAAAAAGGGGTAATAGTAAGAAAATAAAGACAGAGACAATGTTTGTAGAAGAGCAAATGAGGAATAAACTGCCCATGAATAAATTTAGGCTGGCACTTAGAAGAACATTCCTAATCATTAGCACCCTGATGTTCCAGAAACAGATTTTTGGTAGGAACAATGGGGCAAGAAGAAGTCAAAATGGGGTTTCACAGAGCTGGATAAATGTCTGCAAGAAGTCAGGTTATACAGGCTTGCGATAACAGGACTAGATTCTGTTACCCTGAGAGTCTCAGGAAATAGCCATAAAATTCACACACAAACACCTTTTGAAGCAAATCAGGGTGGTACAATATGGTGACTCGATATTGAATGAGCATCAGCTGAACTAAATTTCAGTGAAACTGTAAGCAGTAACAATCCACATAAACTGGACTGCAGCAGCTGAGGATCTGATTCTATAACTTAGAGTTTACAGGGCCAGTAACAACTACACTGAAGAAGAAAAATATGCAACATATTTCCTTGAAGCTTTATTGATCTGCAGCCTTGGCTTAATTCAGTAGCCAGTTCAAATGATACCTTACTGATAGGCACAAAAGAAACCAGAGGTGGTTTGGTACAGAAAAGGAATTAACTTTTTCAGCTCTGTGTGTGAAACCTTTGAGTCCAATGATTTACCTGACCAGGCTGGTAGCCTCTGAAGTCAATGTTGGCATTTTTTACCGATGACTTATTTTCCCAAGCATGGGTCAGTAAGGGAGAAGCCTTCATTTTTCCTATGCCTTAACAATTTGAACATGGATTTTCAAAGCATAGAGATAAATTACAGGGGTTGGAAGTATGCTTAAGCACGGAATCACAGAATGATATGGGGTTGTAAGGGACCTCTGGAGATCATCTAGTCCAACCCCCCTGTCAAAGCAGGTCTTCTTAGAGCAGGTTGCACATAAACGTGTCCCAGTGGGTTTTGGATGTCTCCAGAGACGGAGACTCCACCACCTCTCAGGGCTCTGGCCCCATTAAAGTGAAGACGTTCCTCTTCATGTTTAGATGGAACTTCTTATGTTCAGGCTTGTGCCCTCTTGTCTTGTCACAGGGTACCACTGAAAAAAGACTGGTCTCATCATCTTGAGACCCACCCTGTAAGTATTAATAGGTGTTGAACAGATCCCTCCTCAGCCTTTTCTTCTACAGATTAAAAAGACCCAAGTTCCTCAGCCTCTCCTATATGAGAGATGCTCCAGGCCCCTAGTCATCTTGGTGGTCCTCTGCTGTACCCTCTCCAGCAGTTCCCTGTCCTTCTTGAACTGGGGAGCCCAGAAATGGACACAGTACTCCAGATGGAGCCTCAAGGCAGAGCAGAGGGGCAGGATGATCTCCCTCAATCTGCTGGTCACAGCCTTCCTGATGCACCGCAGGATGACATTGGCCTTCTGTCTACAAAGGCACATTGCTGACATATGGTCATTCTGTTGTCCATCAGGACTCCCAGATCTTTTACCTCAGAGCTGCTCTCCAGCAGGTCAGCCCCCAAACTACAGTTGCTCTTGTTGAATTTCATCAGGTTTCTCTCTTCCCGTCCAAATAACATGTCCAAAAATCAACCCACCTCTGCTTTCTCATGAAAGGGAAATAATGTAAATATGGTTACCTTATTTCCATCATGTAGTCTCGTTTGCATAGATACACAAGAATGAGTATCTTGAGTAAAATCAAATTTCAGTTCATTTTTTTTGTCTCTGACAGCATCAGAAGAGCAGAAGCTCATACACTGTTTCCTCTGAGGGAACAGTCATTAGTGTCTCATGGACTTTCTGGATACAGTGAGATTTCTCTTACGTATTTACTACTTCAAAATCGATTTTTCTTTCATATATATTTCCTGTCTCCCCTTAAGTTTTAAGCTTGTATATCTTTTGTGATTAGTTCCTATATCAAGCCATTCCTTGGATGAATAATGCTCATGTATAAAGAGGGCAGTGCAGAGTTAGGGTAACACAGGACCCAAATCCCAGCCCCAGTCTTTGCCCTGAGTTCTCAGTGGGAATCTCCCAGCAATTTTTTTTTTCCCAGCCATTCACCATTAGAGAGTCTATCAAGATTAATTTTTATTACTTTTGAAGTGTTGAGTGTGCAATTTATATTTCTGCAGTCCAGATGTCTTAATGGCATTGTGTTCCATGCTGCATTTCCTCACAAACCCTGTAGTGCAACGTCTGATGACAGGAAGTACAGAGAGACTTCAGGCATGTGTGATCACACTGTGATCAAAGTGACCGGAGACCCATTATAAAATGTACCACAGAGGGTCATGCCCCATGTCACTTAATGAGCCTGAAGGAAAATCCTGCTGCAGGCTGGCGCTTTGTCTTCATTGCTGCAGCCTCCTTCTCTCTCATGAAAAATCTTTTTGCACAGGATTAGAAATAAATCCCAGGGTTGGGTGGAATAAAGCTATCAGGATCACAAAATGAACACAACCTATGCTTAAAATCAAAACCATAGCAGGTTTCCCCAGAAAGGGATTATTTTACAGGCAAACACAGTGCCAGATAAAACCTTGAATTCCCTGTAGCCTCCCTCACTTAGTTTCTGTATAATTCCTCGGCTGATTAGTAGAGTTAATAAAAAATAATGTCTCCCTTTAAAGCTGGAAGAGAATCACATACCTGTATATAACTTTCGCCAGGATATAGATTTAATTACCTTGAGAAAAAGCTGGAGGAAAGATGAAATTCAGGCACCTGTTACAGCTGGGAAGATGGTAAGGAGGGACAGCGTGCAATAATTAAATCTTTATCACTCACAAAGGAGTCTGCAGCCTGCAATGTGTTCCTGGTGAATATCACCATGTTTATTTTTAAACCTACTCCCTGACAGCATGTCCCAAAGTCATTTCATATACACAGCTGGCTGGGAAGAGGCGGGCTGGAACTTGAAAAAGCAAGATCTAAAAAGAGAAAGAAAGGGGCTAGCTAAAAAGTTAGCAAAAAAAGGGCTGAGATGGAAGCCATCCAAGCCCAGCAATAGGTGACCTACATTTTCAGACCTGCCTGAAAAAGCCAGATTTTCCAGATCTCGGAGTCCCTCTTTCCTAAAGGAGCTGTGGTTTTTTCGCTCTCTGCCTTTTAGTTCTTCTCGAAATTGTGCTGCTTTAGATGAGGAAACAAAATATGGATTTAGGGACTGACTCCACACAGAGAAGGAACAACGTGTCCACAGTTGAGTGAATTTTCATAGAAGTAGAGAGTCATGCAATGGTTTAGGTTGGAAGGGACCTGAACAATGATCTAGTTCCAACCTCCCCTGCCATGGGCAGGGAGTCCTCCCACTAGAGCAGGTTGCTCAAAGTCTCATCCAGCCTGGCCTTGAACACTTCCAGTTTTTTTGCAAATGATGGAAAAACTAGGCAGAGACCTTTTGCCATATGTATGAAAAATTGCAGTGACCACCCCATATGGCTCTGTTATGCTCAGCACCACCTTCCTCAACGTACCAATGTGAGCCTGATCAACCCATGGGGTTTGGGTCTGTTGGTGACACTGAACTGCAGCCAGTCCCACAGTCTCTCTTTGTTCTGGGGACTGGGTTTCTTTTGCATAGAATACCAAGCTGTGGAAAAGTTAATTATTCTGCTTATGTATATAAGGACAAGTGAACATACATCACATTTATTCATCCATTTGTGTACTCGTGTCCACCTCCCATCAGAAGATGTATGAGGTTATGTCTGTGTGTATGTACACTGTAGTGTGAAATTATGCATTTATTTAAACACTCTGCTGGAAAAGTCAGAGTCAACCAATTTCATTAAATAGCCCAGTGCCTTAAGGCAAAGGGAGAGATTACTCCCTCCTGCCTGTACTTCGGTGTTCTCATAGAACCAAGCTGCACCAAGGAGGGATGTGAGCTGCATACAACTTTGAGGCTGACCCTACTTCACATGACAGGTTGCATCAGGGATTTCCAGAAATCCTTTACAAGCCAAGCTATTTGATTCTCTGGCTGTTTTTTTCATCAGTGAACTGTGTGCTATTGACAAGGTGGAACTTCATGAGACTGCACATGTTGGAGGAACTGATGAATGACTTTGGTGTCCCTTGGAGAACAGCCCCTTTCATGGCCTAAACATCCAAATCTCAGCCACTTAATTAGCCCAAAAGTTGTTTTCTTCTGACACCTCCCCACTCTTATTCCCTTGAGCACATCTCTCCTTGCAGTGATGTCCTCTACAGAGAGTGAGAGGAAGGTTCAAAAGCTATGTTTAGATTCAAGTTGCAAATGGCACTGTGAATGTCTGAAGAATGCCTACAGTGAGGTCTCTTTCCCTACTCTAGCTTGGTCTGGTGTTTTAACCCATTCTCCCTCCACAGGATGCATAAGTTTTGATTTTTTTTTTTGTGAGGTTTGGATGTTCATTTATTTATTTTCCTAACGGTGTGTTAAAATAGAATATTTAAAACTGTGCTTAAAACGGATGGGCAACTTAGAAACTGGAGGGGTTAACTGCAATTCTGAGTATATGTGCCAAGAGTGGAATATGTTTTTAAGTATAGCTATGTTGTTTCATTCTTCACCTTTCTCTGCGTGTGTATATGCATGTTCTGCAGGGATTAGTCATGGATTCACAAAATGGATTTTCTCAGAAAAAATATTCTTTCGGCTCCTTCTTTTGATAAAATTTCAACATCTTTTTCAGTAGAAACTTTCCTCCTCCTCCTCTCTGTACATTTGTGTGTGTGCACTTGTGGGTGTGTATAAATATGTACATATATTGTGGTTGGCTGGAAGTAGAAAAATCCGTTTTCTTTAACAGTCGTATCTCTGAGAAGCAGACTCACAGAAAAGCTTTTAAATACTAAATTAAAAGACTTGAACTTGTTTGGCTTTTCTGGTCAGCTTCTCCTTAATTCTTTTCTCTCCCTCTTGCTCTCTCTCTCACTCTTACTCCTGTGCTGAGTTTTCCATTTAATTAGGGGGAAAGAAAAGAGTGACATCAAGTCAAGGACATAATCTCTTTCCAAGCTGGCAAAACTGGAGTTTAATCCTCTTGGCATAGTTCCATCCAGAGAAAGGAAAATTCCCTCTTAAGGTATGAAGCTAAGAGTTAGAACCAGAGGTAGCACCTGTTGAAGACTGTGAAAACCTTGCTATTTATATATGTTGCTTTGGATTCTAAATCCCTTTGCCTGTGAGTACATAAGTGGAAGATGAAGTTTCATACAGCCCAAGGTGTTCTGCTGAGATATCTGTAGGACCTTGGCATCAGAAGGCACAAGCTTTGTTGTCCAGTCAGTAAAACATTTCATTTAAGCTGACTCATGAAAATGCTCCACAATTCAGCCACCCGGCGAGGGCAGGACGGTACTCCTGTGTAGTTTTCCATCTTCAGGCTGGGAGACAGCTTTCACCATTTACTCATACTGTGTTTCATCAAGTTTTTTTTTCATTTTAACACCCTGTGTTTTCATTCACATTCAAATTTTCTCCCGTCTGGGTACAACTCATCTCACCCAACATCAACAATGGTGAATCCAGCATCTTACATAAATTATCTATAGTAACTTCAAGGACTGGACAGCATAATCATATTCTTAGAAACCCATTTGAAGAAGGGGTAGTTTACCTATGGGAGTGTTGCTCTTCAGTGATGTGGATCTTGAATCCTGCTTTAAATTAAATGTAGATCTTTTAATTGTCTAAAATTAGATAAGATGCTCCCACTCCACGAAAGAATAAATTATGCAGATGAGGAAGATAACCTCCACCTTCAATTCCATGGAAACAGTCTGAAAAGACACAGGGAGATCTCTCATCATGCTCAATGTGAAGAGGACTCAAATTTTGCCATATAATATCATGAAGCATCTTGTGTTTAGAGGAAAACGTTTTCCTCTGAAGTCTGCTGTGGCATTTCTGATTCACTTATTATAATGTGTTATCAGAAAGAAAATCCAGGATATAATTTCTCAGCACTGACCTCTTTTCTCTCTACAAACTGTGGCAAAAGTAAGGTGCTCATATACAGAAAACGACTGCAGGTGCTGCTCTGTGAACTATAGCGCAATATTCTGTATACTTCCTATAGAAGTCAAGTGTATATAGCATAGTCAGGGTCTTCACCCAGGTGCATGCTGTGAGGAGGCGTCATGTGTGGTGCCTATCAGAATCAGGTGTACAGTGTGGAAGTCTGAATGGCACTGAGTCTATAGAAAGCACTTGCACTAAAATGCAGCTATTTCCTCTCTGCAATGTGGCAGCTGAGATCACGGAGCGATCGTTTCCAGGCAGAGAAGCGTAGAACAATGTCTCCAAATGAAATTATAGCTTGAGGAAAGGATTTCTTTGAGGCAGGATGGAATGTAATTACCCAAGTTGGACTTTTGCCAAGACACTGACGTTTAAAAAACTTTGGGCTCTTGCGGAAAGTGCCACAGGATCTTTTAATGACTGCAAAGGAATGGGCTTTGGAATTCTTTTAGATTTTTTTTTTGGTGTGTGTTGGAGTATCTCATCCAAAAGACAGAATAATAAAATGAGAAAGAAAAAACTATCAAAGAAAAAGCTAATCTTTGCAAAGCGATGGAATATGTAAATCCCACTTTGAAATGGTAATTTATTAACTTCTTTTTAAGATAAAAATGCAATTAGCTCATTCTTTCATTTCTCCCCATCCCCAAAAATGCACATATATTGTTATCACGTCTTTTGCTCCTCTGTCAAATCTGTATCATTTAATTTTGTTGCAGAGAAACTTGTGGGTTTTATAAAAGGGACTAGAGGGGGGAGGTATGTGCTTTGTTGCACTCCTTACTGTAAATAAAAGAAAATATTACTAAATTCAGAAATGATTGCTGTCAAAAATCTGCACTTTGTTGAATTTTATAAAGGCTGTGGGCTATTTTTATATTAGATGCAGTGTCAGTAAAGAGTAATCAGATAGTGAAAGGGACTTTTTATCATTCCCAGTTTATTCACAGAAATACTCTCTTGAGCTCTGAAGGAAAAAAAAAGAAAATATTATGTGTTATAGAAGAGCAAGCCTGCCTTATTTTCCATTTGATCATTTTTTGGTAAGGGAATGAATGTAGCTGCATCTATATCTGTGCAACTCTATACATAGCACACTGATTATCCCTAGGTAGTCAAACCAGCATAACTTCTCTGAATCCATTTTTATCACCTTGTTTTTTACATTCATCAAGATTATGTAAAGCTGAGTTTATCTGTCTGGTCATCTCTATTTTGGTAAACATCTGTAAATGTTAAATAAAATGCAGAAATAAATAGATGTTAAATGAAACAGTTATTGCAACAGTGGCAGACTTTATCTGATAACCATAAAATATGGAAATTCCTGTGTCTACTAATTTGGAGATTCATGGAGGGTGCAGTAGTTGTCAGGTTGGACTCTTTTGTACCCATGGGAACTTGCATTCACATCTGGCTCCGAAGAGACACCTGTCCTTGCAATGCTGCTCTCAAAGTCCTTTCTGGCAGCACTGCTTCACATTGTTTAGGATATTTAGATAGCTGCCAAGTCTGAAAGAAAAAGAGTGAGAGGGAGTTACTTGTAAAGGATTAATACATTTCACTGACGGTGACGACATGAGGGCTGGGATTCACCTCCCCTGCTTTTAGATGTCTGTAAAGTTAATGTCTCCACCTGGATTAACTTGTCTAGGCTCCCATTCTAATGAACAGAAATCTAGTCCATAGACTTGAGGGTCTGAAAGTCATCTCGTGCTAAAGAAGACTTGCATTTAGGGCAAAGAGATACATCTCTTCCATTCTCCACATGTCATTTTGAGCTCCTGCTCCTCAGTAATGCTTTTAATCCTGAAACACAATGCGAAGAGATATTTATATGTTTTTACGTGAGCTGTTAAAACTGGATATGTGTCTCTGGTTTTGGGTGCTGGGCTGTTGCTGAACTCAGTAGAGAGGGCAGCCTAAAGAGACTGCTTCTCACAGAGTTCTGAGGTAGGTGAGATTCCAAATTTGTCAAGAAGCAGCCCAGAAACCCGTTAAGATCTGAGTTCAGTGTATGCTTGGTTACGTTACCAGATGTTATCTTTTGGAGCACCAGGATTGGCTGTTTAACAGCAGTTTCCTACCAAGAGTTCACAAGGAACTGCTGACTTTCAGCTACAGGTCCTGGCAACACCAATTACCACCAGTCAACTTCAGTTGACTTCTTTGAGCAGTCAGGAGGAGAAAACAAGGCACAGAGGTATAAGTTAAAGATTTCTTCTGCCTGCTGTGGTCAACTTGTGTCATTTTATGAACCAAAGAAAGCCTTGGATGGATAGTGTAAGATGCACACCACCTCTCCACAAGCACCATTTATACATTTATAAAGATAATTCTTTTAATTCTGATCTATATTTTCTCCTTAACCTGAGTGATATCCACATAGGTCTTTTTTTTTTTTTTTTTTTAAATTTAGTTCCAGAGAGAGTAATTTCTCTGCTATCTCTGATATCAGCCTCAGAAAGGTTCAAGCCTACAGAGCCTCTGTTTCCTCAGTTTTGCTCCATGAAATGCTCAGTGGAAAACTTACACCTTCCATTTCATCCTGCTGCTGGAAAGCCATGATCCTTCTAATCTAACACATGATAATTGCTACTTCACAAGCAGGATTTTTAACTTGCAGCATGTTCTAAACATCTTATCTCCTTTCAGTGGTGTCACTAAGGCAGTAGAAGAGGAGCCAGGAGACAGCATGTGTCATGATGAGTCTCTAAAGTAGGAGTGAACCCGCTTCATTTCTAAGGGCACTGTTGATACTTTATTCATTGCCTCACCGAGGAGATGGAAGTCCACTTGTGGAGCAAGGTTACAAATGGTTGATTATCTCACCAGCTCTGGGAGGGATGAAAGCTCAGCATTTGAGCTCCCCACCTTTGTGCATAGCTTCGCTAGTAACCATGGTGTCCGAAAACGTGCAAAGGGAGCCTGGCTTCTTGCATAGTGCTTGCAGCACAGCAGCACCACCAGACTTACCAATTAAAGATTTGTCTTGGCGAGCAGGGATTAAATACTTTTCATTAGCAAATTTAGAGATTCTAAAGCCCTATTATAGAGATTTGCCACCCGCATTGTGAGCGAAACAGCTGTACAATGGGTGATTATAAAGCACGAAGATGAAGTGACGTTTTGGCTAGGAACTTTATTGTCTTTATACTCTCAACCCTACAATCCCATGGAAACAATTATGTTTAATAAGAAGTATTGTTATGTCCTTCTGAGCGGGTGGGATACTTGCTCCGTTTCCCCATAAAGGTTAAAAATAACAATGTGTGACTCTTTGGGCTTTGTTAAGATAACTTCACATTTCCATCACCTTCAAAAAAAAAAAAAATCACATACAATATTCATAATATTGTGCTATATAAAGATACGGGAGAGAGCAGAATTATTATATATTTTCATTATTTAACAATTATCACTGTGAGAGTTCCTAGAACAAAAGTTTGTGGGAAAAATTGAAATGAAATAAACAGTCACCTTCTTTCAAAGTTTGACTCTGTAGAGTTTTAATTCCAATCAGCTATAACAAAACTGATGACAGAAAGAGCTTTTAGCATGTTAATAGCATAGCAACACACAGTGTGTATTTGCAAATCCATTTGCTTTGAGATGCTTTGATCACATAATATTCTACAGGGAAAAAGGAGCATTTTATGAAGACAACACCCAGTATATGAAAGATGTATGAAAGAAAATAATCTTCTTCATTCCTCAGAAATTCTCCATTTGCCCATCCATGTTTGCCTTCACCAGGCGCCCCTGAAGCCCAGGGTTTTGCAAGATTCACAGCCAAGCACCAGGCCTTGTGCACATCAACTCAGCTTCTTTTTGTGACTACTGAAACATCCATTTTCAAACAAATGTTGAGTGTTACAGGTCACCTGCTACCAGGGTGTCCAGAACCCAGGTCCTCATACAGTGAGGCTGTAAGAGGACTATTGCTACACCAGGAAATAAACCAGTGTCAGGAACTGTTGCCAGGCAGTGCAATTTGCTGATAAACATTTTTGCAATGATCTCTAGTGTAGTTTTAGCTTAGTCAGTGTCCTTACAATTCCTGGATACCAGCTGATAGCTGGCGTAGCCCCAAAGCCATTCCCAATTGGCAGTCTGGACGTAGCACCTCTCCTTTACAGGCGAAAAGAGTTTAATTGTATAAACACAGGTCATGGCTGGCCTCAATGCTGGAAAATGCTCCTGGGCTGCTTTAATTTACTTGTGGAGATGTTGCCTCACAAGAGAAAATGTAGTTACTAATTTAGATGCATGCAGGACACAGTTTTAGCTACAGCCCTTAGCACTAAGGTATGCAAAGTCATTACAGCTGGAACTGGCACAAAGCAGAGACACGAAACACTCCCCCAGTGACCAGGAAAGGCTGTAAAGTGCCTGCTTCATGGCAAAAGTCAGTCTGCAGCGATGGATGTTAGAAAGTGCTCTTCCTTCAGGGGCTGTTCTTCTGCAGCTGCTGGTGGGTAAAAGCCAAATGTGTGGGTGTATGTATTTACAGCACAGAGAGAGATTTACTTCTGGGACACCAAGCAGGGCAATGCAGAGCTCAACATTAAATTAGGCAATGACAGGACCTTCTTCAGCCTGTGTTGCCTCCAGGGATGAGATAGCCAGTAACATGGTACAAAAACCAGTTGGAGCCTGCGCTTGCCTTTGTACCCCCTAGGAACCCAAGAGAAATGAGCTGCTAAGTCAGGCTTTTTAACTTGGACTCAGCAATGGTGAGGTGGAGGGAATCCAGAAAAGAGCTGACTTTTGTTTGACCAGCCCACAGTGAAGTTAAAACAAACACTCAGTTCCCAAGATCATGGAATTTCAGAGTTGGAAGGGACCTCTAGAGATCATCTAATCCAAGTTCCCCTTTAGGATGTGGAATACTAAATTAACCCAAAGCATTTCATTTCAGATATGACACAGAAGGTTCAATATGTAGGGAAAGTGCTCATCAGTTCATTGTACTACCCAAAAGACCAGGTTTTAAACAGCAATTTTGTTCCTAACCTCCTTTGTTTTCTACTTCTATAGTGATATACCTGACCAGAAGACTCGTAATGTTCTTTATGAAAAAAGGGAATACAACTAATCATTAAAAAGAATTTAATAATAATTAACAATCAGTCTAGATTTGTAAACCAAAGAAATATGTTACAGTCAGTGTGTCTTTATGTTTGACATATATAGAACTAAGTAGAGAAATCAGGAATTTCTCACTGGTGTCTGCCAACATCGGGAGTAGTCTTCAGCTGTCTGTAGCGGGATCCTAAGGTGGTTTGTGGGTGTTGATGCCTGTGTTGTAGACACCACCTGTAGTCATATGAAATATAGGCAAGGTCCCAAAAGTCTGCTTAGATTGCCAGAAGTATCTGAAATGAATTTTACAGAGGCTGAAATACCACCTAATTCAGCACCAGCTTAACTTTATGTAATGTGAGAATAGAAGACATCAGGATGGCCATATGGGGTGCAGTACTCAGTTAGCCCGTCCCTGATGGTGACTGGTAATAGATAATTGGGGAAAAACACCTAGGAAACAAGGTATGTTTTGAGTATAATATTCCTTCCTTGACAGCTTCTTCATACAAATGGCTTTCAGATGTGCTGAGACAGTGATTTCCTTCAGACCATGGTGTTTAATAGAGTCTAATGGGCTTACCCTTCACCATGTGTGCGCTTTTGCATCCCAACATGGATGCAAACTGATTACTGTCATCCCAAAGATGCGAAGTAACATATGGTGTGTCTCCATTTGGGGGGTTCTACCACTGAATACTGGCACAGCAACGAGTAGGTTTAAGGAGACGTTCACTTGAATGAGGGAAGATGGTGTGAATTTGAGGCAATATGAGAGTCGATGGCTAAGAAGGTTCATTGGGATTTTTGACAGATAAAGATCTGGTATTTTATCTCTCTCTTGTGTTTCTTTCTGCTCCCCAGAAATTACTTTTCCCCAAAATCTGCCTTTCACATTTGACATCTTTTCTGTTGCCCCTGGGCCCTTCTCATCAGCTGCTCAGTTATTTGTAAAAAATAAAAATGCGTCCATTTGTTGAGACATTTTATATGGACAGTGTGATTTTCTGGTCTTTCATTGAGCTAGCTTCTGAAATCAGAAACGTATGGCCTTAAGTGCCAGTATTATTGACTGTGCATATGGGACTGGAGACAGATGTCTGTTACAAGCACAGGAGCGCTTGTTCCTGCTGTCAGCTTAAGTTTGGTGTCTATGAGTAAAATGTGCCTAATGCCTTCATTGTATTTGCTTCTTACCTTGTGCAGTAGTGCTAAGGAAAACAGTCGATACTTTAGCAAATAGTGGAGAAGGTTTGCAGTACGTGTAATGGATCCCATTGCAAGAACAAATGGGTTACATCCTTCACTTTGAGAGTTTAAATAGAAGATTACCCTCTGCACTTGGGGGTATTTCAGTTCGAAATTATTATTTGAGTTTTTGCTAGCACTAAAAGCCTAGTCAGAGACTAGGCTGCTATTGTGTTGGGTGCTATACAGACAAAGAAGGAGAATAAAATAGTCTCTGCCGGAAAGATTATTGCCAAATGCATTTTTGTTATTGGAAATCATGTTCTCAGTTATTTTCATCCAATTAGAGGACATAAGCAATGCCATGTAAACTGTGATGCTAATCAAAATAAATCTCTGATTTTATCCCAGCTGGTCACATGACTATAAGAGATGTTACAATCAGCAAAACTCTACAGATAGTTACACCACTGCAGCACACAGAGCATGAAAAGGCTCTGAATTATTTATAACAACTGGGTCAGCTTCTTAGTGGAAGAAAACAGGCAGAGATAATTAACTGATATACCCCAAGTGAATGCTCCACTCCATATTTGAGAAATAACTCCAAAGAACAGAAATTCAAGTAAATCATAAGCTGTTTTGCTTGCCACAGACTGCTAGCTCAGTTTTACTGTCAAGCTTGCAGGAGGAGTGCATGGCAGGCTATAAAGAACAAGTTGTCTGAGTGGTTTGTAACCAATATGTACACATGCAATTCTGCACTGGAGGAAAACCGGATGCATTACATTTCCCTTTCTTTACCCCAGTACAGAATAAACCTCAAGTGCTGAAATAAAGGCTGTATTTTATAGCAAGTACATCGCTAGGGTCATTAGCTTTCCCATTCGACTTCATCAGATGGCTACACAGCAGGATACGTTCCAAATTTATTTCATAGCTTGTCAATAAGCAGCTGCCTTTTAATAGCTCTTAACTTCATTGACTTGAAAAACAAAATGCCTTACATTCACATTAAACCAAGTGGTCCATCACAGGGATCTCAGCTTTTTCTGGCACAGAGGGCAGAGTGGAAAGTATTCTCTGGCTTTAGCTTTTGACATCAGTTTTCTGAACCCTTGTCACCATG
This sequence comes from Nycticryphes semicollaris, assembly GCA_013400055.1. Classification (NCBI taxonomy): domain Eukaryota; kingdom Metazoa; phylum Chordata; class Aves; order Charadriiformes; family Rostratulidae; genus Nycticryphes; species Nycticryphes semicollaris. The sequence goes on along the minus strand of VXBJ01004818.1, from coordinate 223,138 downwards.
GAACAGACGCAGAGACCTGCTGGACTGGGAATTATTATAGAGAGGAGAGGAGAGCATGGTGAGTCCTGCAGGGAATGAGGGAAGGAGGAGTGGGAGTAGGGAATTTCAATGTGTCCCCTCTTTAAAGCACTGAGCTTGCCAGTAGTCATTTTATTTAGCATTACTGATTCAGCAGTCAGCTGGTTTTAGACCCTCCTCTGCTGGGCCACCTCCTGCATATTCTGGAAACGGTCAAAGGTGATCAAGAATAAGTATTTCCAGGTATCCTGGCCCATACATGGACAGGAAAGGCTATTCTAATTATGTGCACCTGCAGGTAGCACTGGTCTGGGTGGCTGGATTCTCGCAAGCATGTTGTTAGCTGGAAACTCATGACCAAGGGTCAATACTTACAAGATCAAAACACAAAAATTTGGTAGTTTTTTATAAAAGGGCCAAATGGTTGCAAATCAATGACACTACAAGGTAACTCCGTAAAGTGCACTGCTTGCAGGCACTTTTGGGTATTGAATTGTTTCCCTTTATTGTCCCTCCTGTCTCTGAATTCTTTGAACGCATGGGTTTCTACCCTTATGCAATAACAAGTCTTTAGATTGAATTTTTCTCCTCATTTTACCTACAGAAAAACTGGAGAGATTTGACAACCTCTGTGACTGTTACCTAAGGACTATTTTAATATCAACCAGGAGATTTGAGAGTGAATTCAATTTTTCTTCTGTCAAAAGAATTTGTGTTGCTTTTATCAAAAAAAAAAAAAATACTTCTAAACACTAAAATTGGATGTTGGAACATTTCATTTTTAAAATAAAATTTCTAAGCCAGACATCCCAGAAGGACCAAAAAATGGCTTGTTTTGTTTTGTTTTGCTTGATAAGCTTCTTGCTAGGTAAGAGTGAGGGTCTCAGGAAATACTACAGCTATTGGGACCCACGGTGATAACTCTGTTGTGCTTAGCAAGAAGAGAGTAGGGTGGGCTGAAAATTGCATTGCTGCCTGTTGCTGTACTCTATGGTGCCCAGACCAACAGCATGTCAGTGACGTTTTTACAGTTTGAAAATGTAAGCTGATTTTCAGTGCTAGACCCAGAGTTACATCTGCTGGTTTGGGAATAACCTACAAGCATCCTCCAAAAATATATTTTCTCCTAAAAGGGTAAACTTTATTGTGCTCTCCTTTCACACCAGTCTGACTGGGCACAAGTCAGTGCCTGGGCAGAAGCCATATAGTCGTGGTAAATGGTGAATCTATCAACTTAAAAACATATTGTATCTGTTGGACTTTCTTGTTGTGGGATCAGAGCTGGTGTGCAGCTGGATGCTATGAAGTACAGGCAGAAGAGCTTGGGTTTGTCCCTGAATAGTCAGGCCCCTCTGAGGCAGCTGCGTGGATTTCTTTTGGGTTGAGCTCTGCTTGCACGTGCCCAGGAAATCTGCATTACAGTGTCTGCAACATGCTAAGTGCCTTGATGATGCTTCATAAACACAGAGGGACAGGAAAAAAAAAAGTAAGAATGAAATAAAGATGAAAAAGAAATATTAGCTTCATCTAAACCATTCTCCTGCTAGTGTTTGAGTACTTTCCAAATTATTTTCTTGGGTCCCATCTTAAATGACTGAAGTAATTGGCCTCCTACTATTTCCATGTGTCTTCTGAAATACAGAATGGAATGGAATAGAATAGAATGGAATGGAATAGAATAGAATAGAATAGAATAGAATAGAATAGAATAGAATAGTTCCAGTTGAGAGACCTATACCGATATTTTTGGCAAACTGCCTGACTACGACTGGTCTGACCAAAAGTTAAAGTACAGTGTTAAGGGCATTGTCCCAATGCCTCTTAAATGCTGACAGGCATGAGGCATAATATAATTTTTTAATTGTGATTTTGTTTATGTAATATATATAATTTTATATGTATAATAATTTTTATTATAGATATGATTTTAAATATTGTGATTTGTATCTATTGTTTTTTATAGGCACTCTTACCCCAGCTAAATTACACTCACTGAAACCACTGTGTCCAAGGGGGCAAAGTACCAGTGATGAACTCTGCAACAGCTATTTCTCCCTAGATCAAGTCACTCTAGGGCAAGACCATGGCTGAGCTAGCAGCCAAGAACTGTCTGGCTGAGACTGTGCCTGAGTTCTAACTTCTTTTCTATGCTGTATGTGGTGGGCCAGGCATCCTCCATTCCACTAATGCAGTTACCCCATCTGCAAAGGACATGGGAAAATGACTCCTTCAAAAGCTGTTTGTAATCAGCTGAAATGCAACACATGAGGACAAAACTATTATTTTTTAAATGATCACATCCCCAGCCTTTTCCTGCCATATCCAAGGCATTAGTTACTTTTTTTGCCCCACAGATGCAGCCCCAGAGACACTACTTCATGGCCCAGTAGCAGGGGGCTGGTTGAGACCTTGGCAGATACAGAAGTAAAGAAATAAACAATACGGGAGTGTAGCTCAGGACACATACGAAAGCAGAAAAGGTGAATTACCAAGACCAATGGTATATGATTATTCTTTTTGTTCTCTCTAAATCATCATCTAAGATTATGGAACATCCATTTTTCTTCCAAGCTGTCCCTCACCCCAATTTCATTCTACTTATTCTTCCTTATTATACTGTGAATTCTTATCATCCCTTTAAACCGACACTGAATGGTCTTTATCTGAAAGTATAAACTTACTCTTATCTATGGATTTATTTGTTGCTGTATTTTATACCTTCCAAAACATCAGAAAATAAAACTCAATTAAGCTTCAAAAAAAACCTCTGCTGTCTCTCTCCCATGCCTCTCCCCTTGTTCAGTTCTCCCTTTCCACTCTTTGCGACCCACCCAGAGGCAGACAATTATTATTCTCATCTGCTGTAACCAAGGATAATTTAACTTCTATTCCTGACAGGGTCTGAACAAAACAGGAAGCATATTGAGTAAATAGTCATATGCCAAAGTGCAACCACTGCAGTTCTTAACTGCAGGTTATACCAAGTCCTCACGCTTTAGGAGGATGAAACCCAAGCAGTTACCAGATGCCCAAGTTGAAATGGGGCTTGAATCTCTCATTGCTTGAAAGAAATTCATGACTGTTTCAGCTGAACTGGTTGGAGACAATTTAGAAACACGCTCATTACATTTCCATGTAGAAGTGGTTGCTGACCATGGTTTTTTTCCTCTGCTGTATATTGTGACGCAGGCAACACAAGGAGGCATCATTGAGCTGCAAAGTGGAGCTCTTACAAGTCCCTGCCAAAGGGAAAAGGATCACGTCAATATTTATTAGACTTTCCAGCAGTTTGTTAAGTTGGTAGCTGAATCCCAAACAAACTCCAATTAGATTTAGTTTCAAATTGAAGGCTTCTTCCTGAACTATCCAACAGGGAAATTCCACCAGCACTGGTATGTGCTTCTTTCTTAGGGAGCTTTTTAACCCTTTATTATCTGTCATTATTCCATTGGTCAAGACTCTGATGGTGCTCGTACAGGGAGCTTTTCTGTGCAGAGATTTGTTGCACATACACGTATGAAATGTTTATTTAAAAACTCCTAAATCTGGGGGATCTTGGTGTAAGATAATGCTCAACTAAGAATGTACTCCCAAAGAGGATGGTCAGTGGTTGCATAGATGGTGGCAGGTATCTTGGTTCCAAAGGTACCCACAGCGTCATCTTCATCTGGACTGAACGAGGCTTGAAGTAATCAAAATCCCTCTGTTTGTGGGCAACTTAAGTTCAATACAGAGAAGGCCAATCAGATTTCCTTTTCTGGTCTTGTAAGGGGCAAAATGGCTGTCATGAAGCTGTATAGTTATTGTACGAAGCTTGCATGATGAAGGAGGGGAGTAGATCTTGAAGGAGGAAACCAATGAGACGTGCTTTCAGGAGCACTTCCGGAGCTTTGACAGCAAATGTGAGACTTAATCAGCTCCTATTCTCAACTTGCAGCTGAGGTGGGACAGGGATCAGAACCCATATGCATTTTCTTTGGAGACCACTGTGAATGAATTCCAAAGAAAATAGTCAGGGAAAAGAGAAGAAAGAGCAAAACAGCAAGACCGTGTTCCTTGAAGTTACTCCCAGGGAGAACTTTTGGCATGAAAAGTGTGTGGCAGAAGCAATACTCTTCCTTTGTGTATTAGGAAAACAACCTGAACATCCCCTGTGAAAAATAATAATAATAACAAAAAGATAACTCAGATCAGCAGTCATTTCTTCTATTCCTGTCTGTCTTGACATTGATTCCTTATTATGTGCACTTCAATAGTAAAATATAATCCAATGAGAATTTCATGCCCCACTGGCTAAAAAATTATATTTTCATCAAAAGCACCTCTATTTAATTCCAAAACCTGTTCTATTCCCTTGAAGGGTTAGTCCTAAGTCCTTTTGAAAATGAAATTTGGCCATTTCAGCCACATGGACCTTGCACAGACTGAAACTATAAGGAATAGCCCTCATGTTTACATAATGAGTACTTCAGACTTTTACACTAAATGCAAACCAGGGCACTATATTCAAACTTCTCTTTCTTAGCCTTTCATTTACATTATTGTATGAAATCCACTACTGCAGTAAAGAGGAAAACCTATATTTCTTTTAGAATGTCCCCATTCTGTGATTTAGGACAGTTTTACTTTACCTCAGGAGCAAGTATTTAAAACCAGGCTGAAATCCATTTATCTGAAGTGTGCTTGTTGAGATTGGTTTATTCTGTTCCCTTTCTGGGAACACAAATAGAGAATATAAACCACCTGGGAAGAAGATTTCTATTGATAGCTTCATTTCACACTCCTATTGCAAAAATCCCTCAACATTTCTTTTACAAATCAGGATATGTTTTTCATGAAGACTCCAGTTCATATGTTCAAAATGTTAGAGCTATAAATAAACAAATCAGGAGTCTCTTCATCTCCTCGTGCCCTTCATGTTTTTCTTTTCCACCTTTGCCTTTTTCTTGCCTACAAATTTGATTACTTAAAGAGCCTTACTAAAGTGCATCATTTTCTTTAACTTCTGAAGTTTATTTTTTAAGAGAAGATTTGCACATAATGTCATGTTCGGAGTGAAGAAGTTGCTGTACTTCCTTCCCTTTGGACAGTGATTTGTGACGAATAGGGAAAAGTAATATGATATAAGTCTTTGTGGAAGGCAAAAAAGACATGTGATCCTGGCACCAATCTAGTAAATCTGAATTCAATTTAACAGTTCTAGCCATTGCCTGTGGGAAGCATTAAGTTGAATTTTAGCTGCTTGACAGAATTAAAACCTAGGGTACCTGCTCTCTATGGTTATTTTAGACTAAATTAAGATTTTTATTTTTTTTTTTTCCTGATAACATTCATGGAGTATGAAAATTCATCTCTGCCATGGCAAAACAGAAGAGAGCAAGTAACAGAATTTTACCAGCTCTTCTCCAGGGCCAAGGAATTTTTCCTACAAACATCTACTTTTGGTACATTTATTTCTTCCCCACCCTTCACCACTTATTTCCCTGAAATATTGCAAAGCATAGTAACCTCTCTCTTATCCTCAGCCTTCATCCCCTTCATCCTCAAGTGCTTGCTACAGCTGGAGATAGACTGATTCCAACCTTCAGAGTACCAACAAAATGACACATGAGTCATTTGAGAGCTGGCTAAGGCCTAAGACTAGATGAGTCAATATATTGTTATCACGGGATGGACTCAAAGTACCAAGATAGAGCCCTGGTGTAAAACCTGGGACAGAATAACTGCAAACAAGATAATAAGAAATGCAGTTGAGTTGCAAAACTCATAAAGGTCCAGGGACTAAAGCAGCAGTGAAACTGTATAGAGAAATTTAGCTCCTTACTTTATTACATTAAAAATTTGCAAAAATAAGTATTGAAGTCCGCTCACAATTATCTATTTTTTTTTCCCCAGTTGATATTAAGGTTTTTAATCAGAGTAAGCTGCTGCTTATTACCTTAAATGTTGTAAAGATTACCACTCTCATTTAGAAGGTGATAGGAACCTGTCCCAACTAGGTAGCATAATTCTACAAAGCCAGGCTGGAGTCTTCTACCCCATGGAAACTAGAAGTAGAGTAGAAATTATTTGGTTTATTTTGCTAATTGGCCATTGTTGTGCTAAGTTTTTAGCTTGGTGACTAACTGCTTCTCTGGGCTACAGCACAGGAGACCACCTGGAAAGGAAAAGACTGAAGGGACTTGGAGTAGATTATTATTATTATTTACTATTTACTCAATACCATATACAAAATGAAGGCTTTTAGTAAGCAGCAGAGCAATAAGTAACTCCCTGCTCTGAGCTGTTGTGGCTCAAGCAGACAAAATACAAAACTATCCTCACATTTTTTTTGGTTTGTTTGTTTTGGCTATTGTGTAACAAGGCATCACATGTCAGAGCATTCTCTAGTATCTGATTAAGCAAGATGGTAATAGTCTACTAGTGTTGTTAGGTTGTTGGCCAGTGGGATTTCTTTTTCAGTTTGCATGATGGGGCTGACGGCTCTGGGCCAGGGACTTGCTGTGCACGTGTAGTGAAAGGCTGTGATAGCTCTCCAGAGTCCTCTGGATCTGGGAGCAGAGGAAGACACCAAGGCAACCATCAGAAGGGAAACTAATAACGACAGTAGCATTATTTCCTCAGCGTAGTGTCTCAGGTTCTCCATTGATGTGCAGATGAAGTCTGCAATGTCAAGAGTGAGTCCAATGGATTATTTTTTTTGGACAAGCTTTACTGTGTGCCCAAAGATAAAATTTGTAATTTTACACATATGTAGCTGTGGATGCATACGTACAGTGCATATGCACATAAAAAATTATTGCTTGTATTCCTAACTGGGCATCATTTGGGCAGGATTGTGTAATGGAGAGGATCAAGTCTTGACCCTACCTTTTCATGCTCAGGGCAGCTGGATTGTCTCATGAGCCACCACGTAACGGCAAGATGGTGATGTTTCTGGAAGAGCATCAAGAGCTTACAGAAAGACACCCGAGGCATTCCCAAAGACCAGAAATTCATCCACAAATCCAGATACCAACAATGTGTCATCCAACTTGGTGACACAAAGCTAGTCTGAGACACAGCTGGAGTGACATTCAAGTTTCTGATTTGTGCCTGCTGCTATTTTGGGCACTCATTTTGGGGGAATCATTCTTACCCTCTGCATTTGCAAAGGCATTTCCTTGTCCTTCAAAATTCTCCATTGTTCTGTAGCTCAGGAATCTTGACATCAGGTTGCTTGCCAGCATATTACAACTCTTTCATCTCCAGATAAACAATAGCTTCTGCCTGGTTTCCATCTTTACCTGTTTGTTGTTTATTAAGTAAGCAGTCTATTAGATTTCCAGGACTGTATCTTTTTATTTGGTGTTTGTATGGCATCCTGCACAAAGACTTTGTCCTAAGATCGGGATTCTGATTTAGTGCAGATAATTTCTCTTGGGTTTTTTTTTGCCATTTTTTTTTTAACCTGCAATACAAAAGATAAAAACCTATTTGCTTCAAGGCTTTTATTGATATTGAAATTTTCTTTTGATGCAGTTTTTCACTGTTTCTCCACAGAAATGTATTGGTAAACTCCAAAAGTTCCAGATAAATGAATTAACAGTAGAGTTGCAGTTTCCAGTTTTGCTCTTGCCAGCAGGTAGAGGAGCTGTGGATATTTCCTGGTGTGTTGATTTTGCTGTTGGAGATAACTGGATGTCCTGGTTTCAGCTGAGATGGAGTTAATTTTCTTCCTAGTAGCTCCTGTGTTTTGAATATAATATGATAATAATGATAACACATATTGGTTTAGTTGCTGTTAAGTAATGCTTATATGCAGTCAAGGACTTTTCAGCTTCTCATACTGACCTACTGACAAGAAAGTGGGGGGCACACAAGAAACTGGTAAAGGATACTGCTGGGACAGTTCACCTTGAATGACCAAAGGGAAATCCATATCATATAATGTTATGCTCAGCATGTAAAGCTGGGCAAAGAAGAAGGAAAGGGGGACGTTTGGAGTTATGGTGTTTGTCTTCCCAAGTAAACGTTATGGATGCTGGAGCCCTGCTTTGCTGGAGATGGCTGAACACCTGTCTGCTGTTGGCAACCAGTGAATTAATTCCTTGTTTGGCTTTGCTTCCATGTGGAGCTTTCATTTTATGTATTCAATTATCTTTATCTCAACCAATGAGTTTTCTCACTTCTACTCTTCTGCATCTCGCCCCTGTCCCGCTGGGGGTAGTGAGCAAGAGCCTGTGGGGTGCTTAGTTGCTGGCTGGGGTTAAATCATGACACTGGGAAATAAACCCCATTCCTCCTTCAGGAAGTGTCAGTGAAATGTTTCTCTAATTTCACCAGTTTAGTTTATGAAAAAAAAAATAAAATTGGGGTTTGTGGCATGAAATAATAAAATTTGGGGGTAAAGTGGTAAATATTTTTTTCAAAGCAACTGTTTCTTCAGGCAGTTGAAGGCACACACTTTCGCAGAATCACAGAATGATATGGCGTTAGAAGGGACATCTGGAGATCACCTAGTCCAACCCCTCAGCCAAAGCAGGTCCACCCAGAGAAGGTTGCACAGGAATGTGTCCAGGTGGGTTTTGAATGTCTCCAGAGATGGAATCTCCACCACCTCTCTGGGCAGCCTCTTGGCAGGGCTCAGCCACCCTTAAAGTCAAGAAGTTCCTCCTCGTGTTTAGAAGGAAATTCTTATGTTCAAGTTTGTGCCCATTTCCTCTTGTCCTCTCACTGGGCACCACTGAAAAAAGACTGGCCCCTTCCTCTTGAGACCCACCCTTTAAGTATTCATAGGTGGTGATCAGACCCTCCCTCAATCTTCTCTTCTTCAGACAAAAAAGACCCACTTTCTCTTTTCCTGTACATTTAGACATGAGAATTTCTTCACCCATGCATCTCCCATGATATACCACAAAAATTGCCCCTTACCTCACCTTCACTGCCTTTCGCAAGAAGGGTTTCTCTCCAAATAGCATTGTGGTACTTCTAGGGAGTGGCAGCTTATAGAGAGATTCTCCATTTCCCTTCCACCATGGTCAGACAACTTCTTTGGCGAGGTGCCAGCCTTGCTCAGCTTTCTACCCAAACCTCATTCTTCATAAGGGTATTTTCAGCCAGGCTTATCTATTTTAAAAACTTTCTGCTGAGCTATCCAATGTGTATTTCTGAGTCTGCCTAAAATTCTGTCTTGGGATATCCCCAACGTTAAACTGTAAGTCTGGAAAGGGAGAGAGCATGAGAGAAGGATTTGGCACTAGAGACTTAGGCAGATCTTCAATCAGTCTCTATTTTCTTTTCCTTTCATTTTGCTGCTTTTACTACTAAATTGAGCAGAAGATTATCTGACAAGCACAAAGTCCACTCTTCCCATCACAGAAAGATTCAAATTTCCACAGCCAACCTTCTAGTGTTGGGGTCCTGACCCCATGTAAATAGAGCTCTGTCAATGAAATCACTAGATTTCTTAAACAATTTTTAACAGTAAGGATATTCAATTGTTTCTTTCTACTTTGTGTTTTTCTCGGCTTTTTTTCTCCAACAAAGTGAAAGAATCTTAAAGATGAAAGGCTTGTGCAGTTGTGAAATTCTAGGCAATTTTGCAAGAAACTCGATAAGATCACAAAAAGGGTTATTCAGGGGATGAGTTTTCAATTTTGTTTTACTTTTGAGATACAGAGCATCAGAGCAGACTGTTTGGCTCCATTTCCTTTCCTTTACCAGGGGTTTCTTGTAGGTGAGGTGATTGCTTAGGTCTTTGATTAGACTTAAGGTATCAGACTGCTTCTGATTGATCTTCAAGGGAAAAAAAACATGCAGCTTTTCATCCCTTTGCATCAGACTTGAATTCGGAGTCAGCAGTAAAAGAGAGACGTTGAGAAAGCTGGAAAAAGATGCTGCACACCTAATTACAACATTAACCAGTGAAATATTAGCAAATTTATTGGGCTTTTTTTATTTAAAAAAAATTAAAGGAAGTTCATTATGCTCTGTAATCCTGCTTAAATATTCATCATGTTGTTAATGAACCACATTCATTTTTAAAATGTTCAACCTGAGACGCCGTCTAACATGATTTGATAATAATATAATTTCTGTATAACCATAAAAGGGACAAGAACAGTAAAAATAATTGTATCTCTAAACATCCTCCCCAGTTTTCTCCTGACTAATGAGCAGCTGTTTTTCATTAGCAACATCGTTTTATCTCTAGCCTATCAACCTGCACAGCTGGGCATATTAGAAATAGCTCAGTGCACTGTGGATCGTATGTTTCCTAAATTGCAGAAACAAATGAGAATGAGGTATTGGAGCTTTTTAAAAAAAATGTTTCAAGGCTGATTTCTTTCATGGTATTATTCACCATGGTGTACTATCGGGAGGCTTGATGTGGGAATGGGATATTATGGCTTTGTCTGCTGTAGAAATAGAGAAAAGATAGTTCCTTCTTTGCTGAGTTGGAACTCTGCACTACGTAAAGCAGAAACTGAGTCACAAGGAGCTGAAACCCTATGCTCAAGGTTATGCAGCAAGCAAGGAGCAACAGCTAAAGCAAAAATTGTTGCATTTGCCTTTCCCAGGCCTCTAACCTCTCCACCACTCTGTGTTAACCAGCAATTCAGCTAAAGGAAAACTAGTGGTCAAGCTTTGATTTTGAATGGTGTGAAAAAAACCATCTTGCAGCCTTCCAGGGAGTTACTTGTGAAGTCAAATAGATACCAACAAATGGAGATTTTTGGTTATTTTCATAGTCTAATTTGGGTCCTGTCTTGCAAAAATATAGAAATCAAGCCTAAGGCCAATTTGAGTTGACAAAAGGTAATTCTAAAAAAGAGAAGTTAGGAGATCCTACATCACTTNTAATAATAATAATAATAATAATAATAATAAAAAAATAATAATAATACACCTCTTCAAACAAACCCTGTTTGGTGTTTCTGCAGTGGATATTACAATGGCAGGAAAGGAACTGGCAAGAACATGGGTTTTCGTGGAGCACTTGACTTCCAGTTTTGCAGAAATGCAAGAAGGAAAGATTAAGTAGTGGATTGCATTGCATTTTTTACTAGCAAAGATCATAGAGACCCTCTTTGTTGGTTGAAACATTATGAAATCCCATTATTTAGATGGTCTGAATAGTTTGCTGTAGTTGTTTTTGGTAGTAACAAAATGCAGAGTTAAGCTGTAATAACACTAAAGCTATGGTAATATGATGCTAAGTGCTGATGTATGTTTGATTTCTGTAATCAATAGGAACCATACCCGGGTGTATTAACCGGTGGCTATGTGATGCTTAGGAAATGATTATATTAAATAAACTAAATAAGGCAGGAAAGGGATGGTCTCTGATGTTTTCCTTAGATGTTGTTTTGAGATAATATGATGTCCTGCTTTTACAAGCTGTTAGGAGAAACAAATTGTAAAACTGTTGTAAATTTTAACTATAGAGTATACCTCTTTGTTTTTGAGGTATAAACTGATGATTTTCTGTAGTGAGTGCCATGTGACTGGCAACAATATAAGTTGCGATGGTAACTTCCTTTTGCTGGGGTCATTTTCATGTTGACTGAATCTGATATGAACTCTCCCCCTCCCCGACTGTCCATTATGATAAAGAAAAAAATGTTTTTAGTTCCCCTAAAAGGTAACAGTTCTGCCTCAGCCTTAGTATAGGACAGTACCCACGAGGAACACCTGTGGCTGTCTTCACCTATATATGCCTCAGTTTCCCTGCTTGCAAATTAGCAAACATATTAAGTTCCAGAATCAGGAAGCTTCCCAACATAACCCGATATGTGTTTTCAGGTGCTCACAATGAGAGCAAATGTTGGCTCACAGTCAACCTGATGAGCACTGTAACCACCCGGGTACTTTTCTGCAGGGCTGGTACTCCAGCAGCTGATTCCCAGTCTGCTTTGGTACATGGCTGGAATAGAGTTAATTTTCCTTATAGGTTGTATGGGATTATGTTTTGGATTTGCGATGATTGATAACACAGGGATGTTTCAGTTACTGATGTGCTGTGCTTACACAGCAACAAGGCCCTTTCTGCTCCTCACTAGGCCCAGCCAGTGAGTGGGCTGGGGCTGCACAAGAAAGAGATGCAGCTGGGATAGATCACCCAAACTGACCAAAGGGGTATTCCATCCNTTGAGTTGACAAAAGGTAATTCTAAAAAAGAGAAGTTAGGAGATCCTACATCACTTTTATTTATTATTTATCTTTTATTCATTTTTCCTTTGGCTTCTTCAGGAATTGTAATAGTGCAGGCTGTTCCAAAGGCAGCCACAAGGGATATTTTGCCAATTGGCAGACCAATCTGAAAACCCAGGGTGACCTGTTGAAAGGTGTCCTTGTCTTGTTGGCTTCTTTCAGTCCAAACCAGCTCAAAAAACTCCATTTATTTTTTACTGTTGGCTACACAATAAAAATTACCAGGTGAAGTAGGCTCTGGAAAACCTGAAATAAATAATAATAATAATAATAATAATAATAATAAAAAAATAATAATAATACACCTCTTCAAACAAACCCTGTTTGGTGTTTCTGCAGTGGATATTACAATGGCAGGAAAGGAACTGGCAAGAACATGGGTTTTCGTGGAGCACTTGACTTCCAGTTTTGCAGAAATGCAAGAAGGAAAGATTAAGTAGTGGATTGCATTGCATTTTTTACTAGCAAAGATCATAGAGACCCTCTTTGTTGGTTGAAACATTATGAAATCCCATTATTTAGATGGTCTGAATAGTTTGCTGTAGTTGTTTTTGGTAGTAACAAAATGCAGAGTTAAGCTGTAATAACACTAAAGCTATGGTAATATGATGCTAAGTGCTGATGTATGTTTGATTTCTGTAATCAATAGGAACCATACCCGGGTGTATTAACCGGTGGCTATGTGATGCTTAGGAAATGATTATATTAAATAAACTAAATAAGGCAGGAAAGGGATGGTCTCTGATGTTTTCCTTAGATGTTGTTTTGAGATAATATGATGTCCTGCTTTTACAAGCTGTTAGGAGAAACAAATTGTAAAACTGTTGTAAATTTTAACTATAGAGTATACCTCTTTGTTTTTGAGGTATAAACTGATGATTTTCTGTAGTGAGTGCCATGTGACTGGCAACAATATAAGTTGCGATGGTAACTTCCTTTTGCTGGGGTCATTTTCATGTTGACTGAATCTGATATGAACTCTCCCCCTCCCCGACTGTCCATTATGATAAAGAAAAAAATGTTTTTAGTTCCCCTAAAAGGTAACAGTTCTGCCTCAGCCTTAGTATAGGACAGTACCCACGAGGAACACCTGTGGCTGTCTTCACCTATATATGCCTCAGTTTCCCTGCTTGCAAATTAGCAAACATATTAAGTTCCAGAATCAGGAAGCTTCCCAACATAACCCGATATGTGTTTTCAGGTGCTCACAATGAGAGCAAATGTTGGCTCACAGTCAACCTGATGAGCACTGTAACCACCCGGGTACTTTTCTGCAGGGCTGGTACTCCAGCAGCTGATTCCCAGTCTGCTTTGGTACATGGCTGGAATAGAGTTAATTTTCCTTATAGGTTGTATGGGATTATGTTTTGGATTTGCGATGATTGATAACACAGGGATGTTTCAGTTACTGATGTGCTGTGCTTACACAGCAACAAGGCCCTTTCTGCTCCTCACTAGGCCCAGCCAGTGAGTGGGCTGGGGCTGCACAAGAAAGAGATGCAGCTGGGATAGATCACCCAAACTGACCAAAGGGGTATTCCATCCCATATGACACTGTGCTCAGTAATAAAGCTGGGACAAAGAAGGAGGAAGGGGGAATGTTCACCATTATGAGGTTTGTCTTTCCAAGTCATCATGAATGAAGTTGCCTGCTTTCCAGGAGATGGGTGCTGATGGGAAGTACTGAAATAATTCCTTATTTTGCTTTGCTTGTGAGCACAGTTTTTGTTTTAGCTATTTAACTGTCTTTATCTCAACCCACAAGTTTTCACACCTTTCCAGTTCTCTCCCCCACCCCACTGGAGAGACATGAGTGAGCGAGCAGCTGCATGGAGCTCAGCTGTCTGCTGTGGTTAAACCACACTGCGGGTGTCACACCCACCCATGTATTTTTCCGTTCTGAACCTTGAGAAGTTTCTGCTGGCACAGATCTCAACACTTTCAGTGACTGAAACCCTATTTGGAGAGTCAGTCATTCTCCCTAATTTAATATAATCTATAAAGTTGTTGAGGGTGCATCTGGTGCATTCATCTTGATCGGTGATAAAGATGCTGAACAATATTTCTTCGTGGGATACAATGATTGTTAGTAGGTAAGACCTTGTATGGAGTCAGAGGTAGGTAGGGAGGATGCCTTCCCTGCCCATTCTGCACAATAAGGTACCTTTGCTTTTAATTACAGTGACAAAACAAGGCATTATTCTGCAATATTTTGTTCCAGAATAAATATGTTAGTCAGCCTCCCTATTAAAAAAAAAAAAAATCTCTGCTTCTCACTAACCCCTCTTGCTGGCTGCTTGTTTATTACAGCTCAGTGTGTGAAGTTATGGTCTCATTATTTACTTAATCATTACTTGGTATTCTTATCTTTAAAGACAAATACACTTAAAGAAAACCTTGAAATAGGTCTTGTGCTTTCACTCACAGGTATAATGTACTTGTCTCCCTGTATATTCCTTGCTCTAGGAAAGCAATCAAAATCTTATTACACTGCGTTAACTACCAGCTGCCAGCTTTGTTGACCTTGTTTGTTTGGAAATTAAAAGGCAGACCATGGCAGAGCTGAACTGAGTAACCTGGTAGCCCAGAGAGACAGACAGAATAGAGGTGCTCTGCTTATTTACAGAGCATGAGGCAGATTACACCCCACTTAGACACCAGTTTTGGATGGGAGAAGCATTTGAAATTGGGAGAGAAGTGCAGGAATTTTTTATTTGCATGTGATGTGAAAGAACGACACAGCTCTGTTCTCCTTTTTTTCCAAAGGATCCATGAAGCTGGGTTTATGCTGGGCTTTATTAGCACCCACTACCACATATATATATACATTCTGCTGCAAGATGGCAATAGTTAAAGCAGCTACCACACATTATCAGGAGTGCCACAGACTACTGAACACAGATCTGTTAAATACTGACACCCAGAGAGATGCAACATTGTGTTTTGAGAATGGGCAACTGAAGATGTAAAAGAAAAGATTTAAGGAGGTAATTTGTCATAGCAAAGCAGAACAGTAAAGAGCTCCAATAAATTAACCATGAAGTGAGAAACTACCTTCTGCATTGTATGGGAAAGAAAGAAGAGGAAGTTACATTGATTTACATCAGAGAATCCACAGCTTCTATCAAGTGGAAATAGAAATGCTGCAGTAGACCAAGTTTTAGTTTCAGTTAGAAATGTAGCCATTCTGCCCAGTATTAGTTAACATTTTGTTCACCTTGTCTCATGAGATTTCCCTTTGAATATGGCACATGGACCTATATGAAGAGAGTCATCCTCTCTTAAGCTGGTACTGACTCCAGATACTGCTGCAGTCACAGTTTCAGCACTTGCTCCCCCTGATAAAACGGAGTCCTGATCCTTCTCTTGCTGTTCAAGTCAGTCACGGCTATGTCTGGGGAATTGGTATGAAGGAAAGAGCATTGTTGACCTTCTTTTGGTGTAGACCCACACTACTCTTCTGGAGTACTGCACAGAGACTTCCTGCTCCATTCTTGTTCCAGGAGCTGGCTGCAATCACTAGTCCCTTCGGGGGATTAATTTGACTGAAGTGGCACAAGTTAAAGCAGGGACGTAAACCAAATCACACTGTTTCACTCTTTCTCCTCCCTTCTGCGTAAGGTAGCAAAGATGATTAAGGGATTAGAGCACCTAATTATGATTATGAGGAAAGGCTGAGTGAGCTGGGACTCTTGAGCTTGGAGAAGAGAAAGCTGAGGGGAGACCCTATTAATGCTTATGATGATCTAAAGGGTGGGTTGAAGGAAGATGGAGCCAAACTCTTTTCAGTGGTTCCCAGTGACAGGACGAGGGGCAATGGACACAAGCTGGAACACAGGAAGTTCCATTTGAATATGAGGAAAAAATTCTTTCTGGTGAGGGTGCCAGAGTACTGGAATAGGCTGCCTAGGGAGGGTGTGGAGTCCCCTTCTCTGGAGACCTTCAAGACCTGCCTGAATGCAGTCCTGAGTGATATGCTCTGGGCAATCCTGCTTTAGCAGGTGAGTTGGACTAGATGATCTCTAGAGATCCCTTCCAACTCTGACAATTCCATGATTCTTTGAATCTCCCATTTCGTTTACTGTAGACCAACAAAACTCCTTTATGGAGCAGACCATAACCACCCTGCACTGCTGTAAATTCCTTTCTGCCCATTGGTTCTTTTCTCTCTCTGGTCACATTCATCCTATTAAATATGGAACTCAATCTGTGAGCTGGAATCTGATTCCTTTTTTGGTCAGAGAGGTCTAATTGTTACAGCTAAGGTGCAATGAAATGCAATGCATCCTGGTTTGCAGTTGATTAATTGCACCTTGAAAGGGTATATTTTTCTCTCCATTGCTTTATCAAATGAATTTGGGATGGCTAGGTCAAGTGCAAATATCTGTATTATATACATGTGAGGTTATGTTACAGATTAACTTCTAACATCAGCTTTTCCCATCCAAGGCATCCTCTCTTTATGCCTGCTTCTCTCCAGGTTACTTGGGTCAGTGGCAGCTGGGGGCATTTCCCATCCCAGAGGAGTTATCAGTTGGCAAGGTGAAGAGGTTGGTGAATATATGCTGAGATGACAGGCGCCATTTGGAGAAAGCAAAACTGTCATGTGGAGGAGAGGTAGGTGGCTCATACCTAAAGACAGAGAGAGGGAAATGAAGCCCTGCACCACAGAATAAAATCTTCTGGAATAGCAGTTTCTCCTAAAAATCTCTGCTATTTTTCCAACTGAAACAACACCGGCTAAATCCTCTTCATAACTCCTACGCTCATTTTTTTCTTTTCGTAAAAACTTCAATACAGGAAAAGCTCAATGATTAACAATTACAAATGTACTGAATATGCAGTACTTTGATGCAAACATTTTTGCAGTAAAAGGCCAGGTGTTATATTAAACAGTGTTTTAATCTGATCCCCGTGAAAAAAAAATCCCTCTAGAAATATGGCAAATCTTTCATTTTACAAAAAATTGTGAATTCTGGTGAATTACATAGTTGCAACAACTTCATTCAGATGCTAATACAGCTTGGGTTAAAGCTGTGGAATTGCCTCCTGATTTACAAGTTCATGTGGAGACCGATTTTCTTCTGACCTTTCAGAGCTCCTTACGATATCTGATTACAAGACTCCCAGCCTCATCACTGGTACGGTTTGTCCAGTGATATGTAACCAGAGGTGATGTCTGCTCAGTCTTGGCTGGAAGCATTGGTCATATACATATATAAGGGTTGAAATTACCAATTAATCTGCTCATTATTAGAGATAATTCTGTCCTTTTGCTTTCACCATGTATGTATTTATAGCTGTATCTATATCTATAGGATGAATGGTTGCCTTAAGCAGTGATATGAATGCTCCATAAAAGAATTTTCTAAATGGATTATGTTATAAAGCAGACTTATTTATGATCACTTTTTATGCCATGTTGCCTGTATGGCTTGCTTAGCTTCCCAGAAATTCAACTTTCTTGGGAGAAAGATTATACTTTAAAAGTGTTTTTAAAAGATGCTCAGAATTGGAGCAAGATTTTCCTTTAATAGTTTGAGGGAAAGTTCTTCTGGACGGTGTGTAATGAAACCCATTCGTTAGCAGACTGTTTGTCGTCACAGGAGTGCATCAGTGGGGCAGTGTGTTATATATATGCTGAGAGTCTGAAGAACTAGGTCCACTCCAAATGGCAGTCTCTGACGTTAGAAGAAAACTGTCAAGAAACAATCAGAGAATAACTCTGCAGTTTTCAGGGAGCCTGACACAGGAAGTCCTAGGTGTGAACTGCCACTTTCAGCAACTCAAATGCCAGCACTTTCCATCACCTTTTACTAGTGCATGAGGTGTTTTTCACTAAGGGAACATGCAAAGTCAGCTGGGAGCTGGCAGAACGGTACAGAAATAGAACAAGGGCTCAAACTCACAATCAAGGTTTGTAATGGTGTGGTATCTTCTCACACCTCTGCTAATCTCGGGAGCTGGCTGTGCAGGCAGTGGCAATGCCAGGCAAAGGCAAGGAGATCCCTCTTAGCTGAAACCCTTTCCACCATGGGTTACAGGAGTTCATATTAGTTCACAGAGAATATCTGTTAAGCAATGACACTCTGGTTGATTTAATGTCAGTTTTTCCCATACAAGGTATCCTCTCCTTACATCTGCTTCTCTCCAGATTACTTGGGTCAGAGGCAGCTGGGGAAATTTCTCATCCCTGGAGAAACATCAGTGGAAAAGACCAAGAGGTTAGCTATTTTCTTTTTTGATGTTTTCCCTTCTCTGCCTTGTCAGGGATTCAAAGCTGAGACTGGCAGAGGAGGGTGAAGCAGGCAAAAGAAGGCTAAGTGTCATGATGCAAGCTCTTGGAAGGTTTGGAAATGCTGTCTATAAGTAAAAGCATTTCTCATTGACTCTTAATTTGCTCTTTTGAGGTTTTAGTTCCTAATCACTTGTCAAGGAAATAACCAAAATTCAGAAGGTGAAATGGATTTGACTGCATCATTGTTTGATTGCAAGATATCACGAAAAACCTGGGTGGAGGGTGACCTGCTACCATCATGAAGGCTCTGGCCTGCAGACTATGGAAATCACTTGGAGGGAGATCATGTTTTTGAAGAGTTAGTTGGAGAGGTCACCGTTGAAACCTCTCTTTGTTAGTCTGGTTAGCAGACCAGAATCTAAAATCAGTGATACCCAAACAGTGACTTTCCATGTGAGACCACAGCAGCCAAAATCATCCAACCACTAAATAAAGAGGTCCAAGCACCTCCCTGGACATACAAATAGAGGGGGGAAATGCATGCCAAATAAGACAAAAATATTTCTTTTTGGTTGAATCATCCAGGAGAAGAGAAAACTCCAGGGAGAACTTATAGCCTCTTCCATTTCCTAAAAGGGCCTACAGGAGAGATGGGGAGGGAGTCTTGATCAGGCAGTGGACCAATAGGATGAGGGGTAATGGTTTTAAACTGAAAGAAGGGACATTTAATTTAGATATTAGGAAATTCTTTGCTGGTATGACACTAGAGAAGCCCAGAGAAGCTGTGGCTGCCCATCCCTGGAGGTGTTCAAGGCCAGGCTGGATGGGGTTTTGAGCAATCTGGTTCAGTGGGAGGTGTCCCTGCCCATGGCTAGAACTAAACAATCTTTAAGGTCCCTTCCCACCCAAACCATTCTGTGATTCTTTTATTCTATGATTCTATGACTTTATGAATGTGAAAGTGATTTGCCACTAAAATTAACTAAGGTTGACTTTCAGACTTTGACTTTAGGACTTTTTCTTTTCATTAAAAAAAAAAGTCAGCTGGACATTTTTTGTTTGCTTGCTTGTTTTGCAGGTTTGGGAGTTTGCTTTTTTTTTTGTTGGGATTTTTGGGGTAGTTTTTTTTGATTGGAAGTATCTGACTAACACTGGTCTTACCTGTCACCTAAAGTCACCTGGAGGGAGATCGAGGCTCTTGAACAAGCAGTTCTTATCTCCATTTCACCAACCGATGCACAGGCTCCGTAGTCATACAGATTGCGTGGGAAGGTGAAGCACTTACTGAACCAGTGGAGGAACTGCTCTTCCTGGTGCAGATGTGCACGTATTTTCTACCTTATTCTTATGCTCATAAAGGCTTGCACATGCTTTTTAACTAAAGGCTCAGATGAGTGGAACTTGTCTGCTTTTAGCAGTATTTTAGCAGGCTTAAAAAAATATAATTCAGTTCTACTGTTGCAACTGAAGTGACAGATGGTAAAAGAGCAGGAGGGTTAGCAGGAAGAATATTGTAGGAGTCTGTGCAGATATAAATACTTATCTAATAAATAATGTGGAGGCAATAATGCTTGTGAATATATATATAAAAAATAAATCTAGAAGCAAGCTTGTTAATATCTCTCTTCTTATTAATAATGATGCCTAAATCTAGCAGAGCATTTTTTGTAAGTGTATTTGATGGAGGAATCACTATGTGTTGCCATGGTGTTAGGTTTTCTTTTTCAGGGCAGAACCATACATTTAAAACAGAAACCTTTACCTTGTTGCTATGCAAACACTACATTGTGTCATTACATCCCCAGAAAGTAGCACAACAATATTGCAAGAAAATCAATATCCTGATAAGATAAATGCTCCTTTTCTTTGGCCTTTCACTCAAATGCAGTGCTGCAGTAATACTTAAATCTGATAAATCCTCTGAAGGCCAGGCTGAAAAATTTTCAGTGTGCATCTCATTTATGTAAAAAATTGCCCGCCAATATCCTACCCACAGCTCAGACCCAAACTCCAGCCCTGTGGTGGAAAGGGTCGCTCCCAAGCAGCAAACATTAGTTCATGCATGATGGGATTTTGCCCCGAGCGGTTGGGAAACATGTCCTGCTAAAAAACAAAGGACCAAAGGCCTTTCTTAAGTGTCGTGTTTACACTGGGCTGTGCAACAGCTGATGATTGTTTTGGTACCCAGAAGCCCACACGGCAGTGATGTGGTTGCTACCATATCCATCACCTTGGGCTTCCCCTGCCATCCGTACTGAAATATGTGCAGTGCCACTGAGCAGTTGATTCTGGCCAAATCCTTATGCCCTTTTTCCACAGCCCAGTTCAGCTGAAAGATAAAATTAATGATAGCATCTTATACAGCTTTTCCACTGGCTTGTATGTGAGAGTTTTATAATACTACATGTGCGACTCACGCTTGGGAGGTCGGTGGCTTGTTAAAATTTTTAAGCCTGATCAGATGAGAAAAACATTTAGCCTGTGGGTTGGCTCAAATTCTTAATTATCAGAATTTAGAACAGCAGTCGATGTACAGTATCTATACTGAAAACTGGATTTAGCACAGACACAGAAAAACAGTTTCCGACATAATCATAGAGTGGTTCTGCCAGAAACATTTTAGAATAGAAAATCAATGGAAACTGGAGCTTTTTCCTCTTTTCTTCTTTATAACCTAAAAGGCTATGCCATACTCCATTTGTGACACTACAGAATTATATTCTGTCATAATTAATCTGCCAGGGCAGCATGTCAAAAAACATGTCAACAATTAGCCCAGACATAATTACATTTCTCCTCTTGCTTTGCACAGGGACAATAACTGGGCCATGAAAAGAAACATCCCACCCTGTTTTAGGAGTTAGTGAAGGCAACGAATGAAATCAGTTCCATAGCCAATCTTCTTCGATTTACTTCATTAACCAATGAACTAATTAGATTCCTTCCTTCTAAAAACACTTTCTGAGAGTCTTATTTTGGCAGTTTCAAAGACTATCATGAATTTTTCAGATCCTCCTTAATCCATTTAATAATGGATTAACATTGAAATGGTGGTTTAAAGGCTTGAAAAGAATAATCAGTCCTTAAATAGTAAATATCGAGAAAAAAACTCATCATCCCCAAAACGTTGAAGTGTTTCATCCAACTCTTTTTATTTTTTTTTTCCTGCAGGGCAAGTGTTTTCAGTGTGAGGTGTTTATTTCTTTTTCACATTTCTCTGAAGTGTCTTTTCAGACACATCATCAGATTTGTTGGGCTGCTTATCTGAGTTTAAGTGGCAGCTGTTTTCCTGGAAAAAAAAATATGAAAATATTGCAAAAGTCAGAAATTGAACTTAAGCTTCTAAACCTCTGTGTGTTTAGATCGACTCTCTTTTCAGACAGTCCTGCAATGACCTAATGATGAACATGCCCCTTCCAGGGACGGCCTCCCAAGGGCCATCCTTTCTGGCATGTTAGTGCTAGGAAATTGTTGTTGGAAGTCATTGCTTTTTGGATCTCAGCAATTTTGAAGGTGAGACAAGAGCAGCTATTTCTCTCATCTGAAAGCTAGGGCAAGGCATGACCTTAGTACATCTGGATAGGTTTGTTCATCCCAGAAGCCAAAACACAGTCTGGGAGATTTGTACTTACAGAAATTCAGAAAAGAGACCTCAAAATGTGACTAGCCCCCTCACATCCCCACTGAAGACAGAGGGACTGTGAATTCACTGTAGGATATACAGTGACAGTTAACCCAAGAAGCCAGTCCTTACCATCTTGCTTTTACCCATTATGATATTTGTAGTGATAATAACACCATGGATAGGACTTTAGGCATAGCGCATCTATATAATTGGCAAACGTTTCCAAAGACACCTCCTTCTAAACCAGTTCCAACATAATGTTTAGGTGAAGAGGCATTTAGTCATGTTGCTGTCTGTTCAGTGAGACAGCTGTAAGATGATACAGTAAGAAGACGATAGAATATATAACAACCCACATAAATATATAGGGCAAAGTCATCTTACTGAAGGTGACGAATACATAGGAAGGTCTAACAGCATGCAGCCCTGTTTCTCAACTTTATTGATCCAGGTAGTATCTGTTTCAGTAGTGAATATACAACATATAGCACTTTTATTTATTTATTTATCCATCTATCTATCTATTTATTTATTTATTTACTTTGGGAATTTGGGCGTTAGTTTTACTTTCTGCGTTTTAACTAAATTAACTGTCTGCAGATAATGAACACCAGAACATGACTGGCTTGATGTATGCTGTGCATTGCCATCCAAGGAAGAAAAATAACATTTGTACTCATTTTTTAGCCATCCCATATTAATTTCTCTGATAATTTCTGCACACCATTTCTGTAATTTACTAGAAAAACCATTCTACCACTTTGCTTCTCATCCTACAAGCAGTCTGTCTTGAGCAAATTTCCTTTCACTGACCTTCCCAAACTGAAATAATCTATTCAAAACCCCTGTGAAATAAAATTTCTCTTTCTTTCTGTATTTTTAATAAACAGTTTAGATCTTGCATCTGATCTACCTATAAATTCAAGAGTGAATGTCATGGTCTTGATTCCCAAAACTTACTGGAAGATAAACAATTATTGCTGCTTTCTACATTCATTTCCTCTCCACGACAAGCTCTTTTGGCTGCTGTTTCTCTTGTGGAATTCTATTTCTTCTATATCATTGATCTCATATTGACTTAATGAAATAGTAGGATGTCAATAAGAGAAGAAAAAACAAATTCTCTGAATCCTGGTTTTACTTCTATTTAACGCTGTGCCGTTGAAAACAAACCACTCTGAATACAGTCCAGCAGCATTTCTATGTAAAGAAGAAACACCACAATACACAGGAAATCTCTAAGCACTGTGCACAAGCAGAATATGGAGTCAGCAATTTCCTTCTCCTAAGTGCTTGGGTGACTGCATCAAGAGCTTTTCCCATTGAATTCTAAAAACTGGCAGCGACTTCTGGAGTGTCTGCTCTGCCCGAACCTCAGTTCTACTGCTCTCTGAAAAGACTAATAGCATTTCCTTTCCTTGTCAGAGTAAAATCTGAAGTTTTTGATACAATACTAGAGGATTTATTTGTTCCTAAGCCAAATGAATAAACTTTGGATCTATGCTAAATCACTAAGCAATGGTCAGAATCTTGGCAGAGTGGCAAGAAAAACATAATGGAGAAACTGCAGTGGAAATCATACAGTAAGAACTTGTTTTCAAGGTGTTAATTGTAGTACAACAATAACCAACTTGAAGTTAAGTTGGTGGCTATTATGAAGCAGCCAGTGGACTGTTTAAGTTGCCTTAGCCAAAGGTTTTGAATCACAGAATCATAAAATTGCAGGGTGGGAGGAATCTTATGGATCATCTGGTCCAGGCTTTTTGTCAAGAGCATGGTAAAAGCTGGTGCTCAGAGTTCTTTTAAAAAACAATAGATACATAAATGTAATTGTGATACATCCAGATAAATAGCAATATGAAAATTACTTTTTAATTTCTCTTAGGGTTTCTTAAGGGCCCGTTTGGTCATATTTTACTGTACAGATTTCTTTTGTGGAACATCAACACTTCTAATGATTGTAGCTCAGCAAAAGTCAAGGGGAGGTTACACGGCACTTTCTCTAAGATTGTTAGAAACCTCATCCAGCAACTACAGGCTGCAAACTGCTCTCAGCTACGCTGTGCCCCAGAGGAAAAGCTTGCTGCTTCCTGAAGGAAAAAAAAAAATAAAACAGCAATAAATTCCACTCTTGTTAGCATGCACAATGTGTCATAAATGATGCACCCTCCATGCAAACCCAGCCGTGATCCAAGCCTGCTAATGAATGCCAAGGTAGTAAAGCGATCTGACTGTGTCTCAGCATGCTCAAACCGGTGTCAGTGAATTCCCTACCATTTAAATCGAATCCACTAGTGATGGTTTTGTTTTGTTTTGTTTTGTTTTTTTTTTTTCTCATATAATCACTCTGCTTACAAAATTGAAACCCATTTAGCAGAGTAAACTAAAACCACTGCACAACGATTAACAGGCGTACATTTTCTGTGGGAAGACTGGAGCAAGAAGCTTCTGATATTCTTGCACCGCATATTTCAGCACTGTGGGTAGCAAATATCCATCAACGGTAATCAAGCTGTTGTAAGATGTTCCTCACCCACTAATGGATGACATGAATTCCTACATAGCTTGAATCTAAGAGCTAAAAGTTACGATCTTATTATTGCAGTTGTAATTTTAAAAGTGGTCAGAACCTGAGGAATGAGATCCATCCCTTGCCCCCAGGCAAAAGGACCCTGGACTCGCTGAAGCCTTGTTTTACTCTCTATTATGCTAAGAAGAATTTTTCTCCCTGGAATTTGTGAGGATGTTATTGATGGATAATAACTGATTTATGCTTTTGGGGAAAGGTTTTAGTACCATGGCTCTATTTACATGACCTTGTGACCATCAGAATGGTGTGAGAGGCACAATGACCCATAGTGCTGCAGGAGAATCGTAATGTCACAGCATCAGAGATAAAAAGCCTGTACCATCAAATATAGTGAACTTCAATGCCCCACCGCTTTGTCATACAAAACCTTCCTTATGCTGGCTGTTAAGAGATCGCATCAAAGTTGCTTGTAGTGATGTCACAAGTGTAACCATCTGGCATGGGGACAAGTGCCAATACATGACTTGCATATTTGCTGGATTGGGGGACAGACATGTTTACTATGAGTTAAACCAATTTTTTTTATTTTTATTTTTTTTGTGATGCATACAAATATTGCTTCTCCCTGCAGCTCGGAGAACCCAAGTTTTCACAGAGCTTGTTAACTCTGTTCCCTTCATTCCCTTCATTCTGCCCCTGCTCTGAGCTGTAAAACGTCTTCATGTTTGGCAGGTCAGTAAAAAGCAGAGCATCATCCTGGTTATTTTATAGCTAACTTCATTAGCAAGAAACAGCAAGGACTGAAATACAGGGCTGTAAAAATCTGGCTTAGGTTTGTAATGTAATGTAATTCAAGTAATTAGTCCACTTAAACTTTTAATGTGGTCTCTTGGTTTCCAAAGTGCTAAAATCCTATTTAATGGCTGTTCTGGAGTTTTTCATTGGGTTGACATCCTGGCTTTTGTCATGAAAGAACAGGACATATCTTAGTATCTCTGTTATGCCAGAATTTGAGCTGGTACATGTTGACATGACACCCACAGAGCCAGTTGAAATATGTCACTTTTCACCAGCCAAACCTTGCCGCGCTTTTCATTAATAAGTCTAAAGGATCTCAGCTATTCTGCTAGTACACACTGTCTTCATTTTTGTCTAACAGTAGAAAAAATGGACTAAAGAAACAGTCTCATAACTTTATGCTGAATTACCTTGCACTTATGTTGTGCAAGTTCCTCTGGATGTGTCTAACAGGTCTGAAACTTTGGTCATTAGACTTAGTTTTCTCAAGTGTGTGGCACCATTTCTGGATTAATTCTAATCTAATATCTGCCTTCCTGGCAGAAGAGCTGACCTATGATTTCTGATGAACTGAAAACCACAGGCAAATGGCTAAAAACTTCATTCCATGATGGGAAATTTAACCACACAATAGGAAAAGCGGGTATATGTTAGTTCCTGTTGTGGTCATGCATGCAAACAGTGTTTAGGGACAATTTCAACAAACCACAAGAACAATTAAAAAATTAATCCAAAATCTGAAATTTTGTATAATTTTCCCCAAATTCCATATACATTCCCATTTAGGCAGATAAAGGATTTGAAGGCTTGTTTTTCCTTAATGAATCCTTGTTTATGTGTCGAAGCCTTTAGGAATTAGTCTCAGGCTAGATATCTCATGAGAACATTTTCATGATTCGTGTGTTTTATGACCAGGAAAAACAATTATCTGATTTGAGCTCCAGTGTAAAACACATTTTAGAAATGTTGTCTTACATTTCTGGAACACAAAAAAATATTTTCCCTTTAGAATACTTGACTCAGTTAGACCATATATTCTAAACATCTGAGGATAACCTTCAGATCCTTTTGTTTTCTCCCAGGTTTGTTTGAGGGAGTTGATAATGAGTAAAAGAATATGTCTGGACATAATATTGGTTCTTTGAAAAATTCTAACCCTGCACAATATTTTAAGAAAGCTGAATTTCTTACACTGTTTACTCAGAACTGGCCAGAAAACTATTTCCATTTTCTGGGGGAAGGAAAAAAAATAACAACAAAACAAAAGCGTTTCAAAACATTTTCTTTTTAATCAGATTGAATCTTGTGGCAATTGTATGCAAAGCTTGATAAGAAGTGTTAATGTACCCTAGACAACTTTCAAAGACAGAAAACTACGTATCTCCTAATCAGATAAACTTTTGATATATCTGAAAAATACTTTAAAGTGTTTAAAGCATCCTTCATAGCCTTTTGAAAATTATGTGTGACTTTTAGACAATCGTTTAGAAACAGTTTGCATGGGATTCACGTCACCTAACTTCATTTACCAGGAAGATAGGGCTGAACTGGACTCTCTCTACGGAGAAGAACGCTATTGCTGCTGTCATGACGGTTAGAAGATATAAGCAAGGAGAGTTTGTAAAGAGATGTAATATTTTTATTATGGCATTTTATTTAGTTGGAAAAACTTGAACACATCTTTCAGTTGCTCACATTTCTCTTCAGATCTGAAACCAAAGATGGAGAAAGAAATGCACTTCTAGTGGATGATTCATCCCTGCCTAAGATAGATAAGATGACTCACCCTCTGTAGGTGCCTATTCATCTCTATTGACCATAGAAGGATTCTGGTTGACAAGCTAGCAGTAAACACCTAACTTTAAGACAGGAAAAAATAGATAGATGACATGGACTCTACCTTGTTTTCAAGGTAGTTTCTCATATGAACTTTCTTCCTTCCAGTTTTTCCATCAATTCAGGTGTATGTTTTGAGTGTGACATCTACAATTCATTTCTTTAGATAGTGAAAATCCGTACATTCCCCTCTCAATTTCAGTCAGAGACATCTTGGTGTCCAGAGTGACTGAATTATCTGTCCCCAGAGAGCAATAGCAGCCTTTTTATTCTCTAAACAATTCAGAACTCTCCTGGGAAACAGATATCGGGATCTTCGGATATTAAAACATCTCATGTTAATACCTAGTTGATTTTAGTTGATGGTAAAATGACAATGTAGCTATTGCTACAGAATAATGTAGTAAAAACATCCAACATATGCTGTATATGTTCTCTTGATGTCTCTGAGGTTCTCACTATTTTATCCCATACTTTCCAGATGACATAAGGATAAAAATACTTTTTTTCCTCTCCAGCTGTACTAGCTGCAAAAACCAATACTTGCTGGAGAATAATCCTAAACCATTTTGGCAGAGAAGGATGAGTGCTCATACAAGGTGAATAAATACATCACACCCTAAATGAAGACTTCTCTAGTATGTGACACTGGAAGTATGGTCACCAAAGACCAAGTGATAAGGGCAGAGGTATTGTCAGAAATACTATCAGTTGTTCATTTAGCTGAGCTAGAGGCAGAGACTAATTCTTTTTCTCCCTCTGTGGTGGTGTTAGGCCTTCTGCAAAGAAGAAAGGCAAGAGGAAGGGCAAGAGGATACAAAGCCAAGTAAGAATAACATGACTTCTAAAAGAGACCAGAAACATTAGAAATTCAAGTTTCCGAGAAGCACCTTCAATATATGGCTCAGGAATAAAACAGATGTGTTTTTTAGAGGTAGACAAGGCTGAAGGGACTCAGTAGAAATTAGATGTTGAAATCCAGCCCTTGAAAGGTGGAGACATTTTGTTTCAGCTGGGGTGTTTTTTATTCTAATACTTACGACCATTTTCCTCTCTAGTTGGTTCAGTCCCCAGTTGCTGATTGGGAACTAACAACAGCACCCTCCAAAATCACAGGAGCTCCCTCAGAAAATGTTTGGTAAATCCCTTACTCTATTTCAGGTCCCTTCTGGCTATCTTTGCCTGCTCCTGACATGCAGGATAGAGGCACAGACAGAATCCCAGCGAAACTGTGCCACCTTGTATGGGACTGAAGACAGGATTACATTTTGCATAGATGCTGCTGGAGGGGAGAGAAGCCAAGGCAGAACAGTCAGTTTCTTTTCCTCCTCATCTCTCATGAAAGTCAAATGTCTCTACTCTTCCAAGCATGCTCACTGGTGTGCATTCACTCCAACTATAGTCAGTTCACACACCCCAACTAATGTACTTGCTGAGAGAAGCCAAATGTTGTGGAGTGTTATGTGGTTCACTGCAGAGCCAGGTCTGGCATGTGCTGCCCATAGTAGGCCCATTTGTAATTTGCTTAATTTTGTGAACAGTGTGACGGGTAGTTGTTAGGTGTGTGTGTACACTATAGGTTGCAAGGGATAAGGATGAGAAATTTGTGAACAATTAGTTAACTGTGGTCTTGACTTGTTTATAATTAGATATTTTGCTATTAGTGGTGAGGAACCTGACTGATGTTTTTCTTTCTTTTTATTTTCAGCCTTTCCAGAGAGCTCTGAAATGGCTGTGTTTTGCAGCTTCTGCAAATTTCCCTGAAATTCAGAACATGTGCTTTGCCAAGTGTTGCAGGGGCAAGTAAATCTTTAGGGAAGATATGCAAATTGTGAGATGCAGAACGCAGCTGTGAGCAGAATGGCTTTGTGGTTACAGCTCTGGCCATGGACTCAGCAGGGTATTAATGCTAACCTTGCTTCCTATCTGCTTTGTGACTATTGGCACATGAATTAATCAGGCTTTCTTCTGTACCCAAAGCAGTAGACCCTAAAGTATATATTTTTCTAGCTGTCTTTACTGTCTTCACATTGTTTTCATCCTCTTCTTTTTTTAGTAGATAATTGGCTTTTCCTCCTTCTAGTACCCAGAATGTAAGGTCAGCCCACCTACTACCACCCAAATCATAGTGTAAACTTTTCTACACTCCCTACAGGTACTCAATGCTTCATCTTTCTCCCAGGCATGCTATGAACCCCCATAAAGGCCATAGGAGCTTCTGTGGCCTTCTTGTGCTGACTCTCTTGGGACCCATTCTTTAAAAGTCCAGATGTAGTCATAAGGAACTACAGACTCCTGACTTATAGATGTGCTTCTTACAGTTCATTAAAGCTGAAGGTAAAGCCTCTACCTGCAGAGAAGTCCAATTACTAGAATTCATTAATCTGTCCTTCATCCCTTCATCAACAAGATGAAGACACAGCTCAAATGTGTTTTGGGCTCCAGTGAAATGCCAGCTCCACTCATGTCTTTGATCCTGAACATCAAAGCCCTCCAAAGAATTAGCCCTTACCAGCTGAGGACTTGTTTCCCTGCATCCCATATGTTTTCCAAAGACTTAAGAGACACATGATTTCTGTGGAGAGGAGAGGATTGTGTACAGGGTTCTCAGGGGCATTTCAACCCCATGAAATTTCTTGCTGTGTAACTTTTTGCTAGTCCACAAATCTCACCAATACCTAATGGAAAGATCACTAACATGATACAAAAGAGTTACCTATGGATGAACATGACAGCAAAACAAAATGGATGTAGTAATAATGTTTTCCAACACATTGAAGGAGGTGATTCTGCCCCTCTATTCCACTCTGGTGAGTTCCCACCTGCAGTGCTCCACTCAGCTCTGGAGCCCTCAGCACAGGAAGGACATGGACCTGTTGGTGTGAGTCCAGCAGGGGCCACAAAGACGATCTGAGGGCTGGAGCTCCTCTGCTATGAAGACAGGCTGAGATTTGGGGTTGTTCA
Organism: Nycticryphes semicollaris; assembly: GCA_013400055.1. Lineage (NCBI taxonomy): Eukaryota > Metazoa > Chordata > Aves > Charadriiformes > Rostratulidae > Nycticryphes > Nycticryphes semicollaris. Next base: position 192,934 of record VXBJ01004818.1, on the reverse strand, counting down.
ACCTGGGGAAGAGAAGGTTCCAGGGAGACCTTATTGCAGCCTTTCAGTACCTAAAGGGGCCTACAGGCAAGAAGGGGACAGACTATTTGCAGGGCCTGTTGCAACAGGACAAGGGATAATGGATTTAAACTAAAAGAGGGCAGATTCAGATTAGATATATGGAAGAAATGTTTTACAATGAGAATGGCAAACACTGGCCCAGGTTGCCCAGAGAGGTGGGAGATGCCCCATCCCTGGAAACATTCAAGGCCAGGGTGGACAGGGTTCTGAGCAACCTGATCTAGTTAAAGATGTCTCTGTTCATTGCAGGGGGGTTAGACTAGATGGTCTTGAAAGGCCCCTTTCAACCCAGACTATCCTATGAGTCTATGATCCCATCTCATATTTTATGAACTCTTCAGCACCAATTTGATAAAAACAGAGGTAAGGCAGTATCTGTAAAATGCATAGTTAAATACTTTGTCTAAAGGTGTTTTCCACTTGTGGGTATGTGCCTGCTTCCAGGGAATATATTTTTTCTGATCCAGACAGATCATTCCTTGATACACAGACTTTCTGCCACACAGATCTGAAAGAAATATATAATCCTTGAAATCAGTAGGTGTGCAGAGCTAAAATGGCTGATTAAAAGCCAAAGATTCAAGAGTGTCTTGAACTGGAAGATACCGACACTGATTTAGAGACACACATTGCTGCCAATTTCTCAGTGTCCCAGGGCTCAATTTCGACAGGGCTTCAGTGATGCCAATTTCATTATTTGAGTCTACTGCACATTACCAAGGAGGTGTTCTGTTCCTCAGATTTGGCCCTCAGGCAGACAAGCAAGCGAAAAAAAATTATTTTATTTACAGACATCTGTTTTGAGATATTAACTAGTAAATAATGCATAAGTTGGGATGATGTTTTGGCACCACAGCACTGCATAGCTGAATAAAACAAGTAAGAGAAACATGAAGTAAAACTGAATTTTACACTTGGACCATTTCTTGCCAGCTAAAGCTAAATAAGTTTGGAGACTATAAGCAAAGAGGAAACAGGCTTTTGTTTGTTTGTTTATTTGTTTGGTGTTCTCCCAGAGCTAGCAATCCCTAAATCATCGAATGGTCATTCCAACAAAGCAATGTGAGGGTCCTGTCCTTCTGTCAAAGAGGAAGGCATATCATGGTATGGCTAATGGGAAGCAAGCCTCCCGTCATCCACCTTTCTCTGCTTTTGTGCAATGCACTCAGTCATTTCTGAGTGGCTTCAGATGACAGTGGGGATTCCAAGAAAACCTTCTCCTATTTTGGTTTATGTCGAAATTGTGGTGGTTCAGGCTCACCAGTAGCCCAGCTATCCATCTATCGGGATGGAGGATAAGGTGGGGAGACAGCTGGAAGTAATAACACCCTCATCTTCCTCCAGTAAATATGCAAGTTAACATTTCTTTGATTACGTTTTGTGCAGGAATAAACTCTCACTGTCTTTGCAAGAACTGAGTTTTCATCTCCATCTGTGTTGAAGTCATCAATTGGCCCAAATGGACATAGAGTTTAATTACGAACCAGTTTTTTTCTAGTCAGGAGAACTGAAAACTTTGCCATGTTTTCTAATGAATTTGGAACTGGATCAAAACCTGTGGGAATTGTGTTATAAGCTTGGGTAGAACTCAGATTTGGTTTGGTTTGTGCATTCAAAAGCCAGTTTGTGAAGTTGCTTAAGTGAGCACTTTCCAATATTTGGTTTCATCAGAAAGGTTTCGTCTGTCTCTCTGAAGAACATGCTGTGAACATCATTCAGCCAGGGGTTGCCTTTGTGCATAACCTCATGCTTTCTGCAATTATAAACTCTCCTACAGGTTCCTTCTCTCTTCACTGTCATTGGGTCTGTTCAATTAAAGCCCAGCTTGTTTATCACCTGTGTTGCAGCGGCACCCACAGACCCACCTGGAGTCCGTGCTGTTGATGTACCCAGGACTGTGTTTCTTATTACCAGTTTCTGTCTCTGACTGCTCTTTTGGATGCCACAGCAATACAAACGGTAACATAAGAGGAGTGGATGAGCTTTTCTTCCTGGCAAAATGAGAACTCGACCAGAGAGCAAAGGGAGATCACCAAAGTAAGACAAACGACTATGTGTGCATTTCTGAAAATGAATGAAAAATGTGATCAGGCCCAACCAGCATGCGTTCAAGAGAGACAGGTCCTGCTTAACAAACCTGATCTCCTTTTATGACTAAGTGTCCCGCTTGGTGGATGAGGGAAAGGTCTGGACTTTACCTGGCCTGGACTTTAGTAAGGCCTTTGATACAGTCTCCCACAGTATCCTCCTGGAGAAACTGGCTGCCTATGGCTCGGATGGGAGTACTCTCTGCTGGGTTAAAAAATAGCTGGAGGGCCAGGCCCAGAGATTGGTGGTAAATGGAGTTAAATCCAGTTGGCGGCCAGTCATGGGTGGCATCCCACAGGGCTCGGTATTGGGACTGGTTCTCTTTAACATCTTTATCAATGATCTGGATGAGGGAATCGAGTGTACCCTCCCTAAGTTTGCAGATGACACCAAGTTAGGTGGGAGTGTCGATCTGGACAGGCTGGATCCATGGGCTGAGACCAATGGGATGAGGTTCAATAAGGCCAAGTGCCAGGTCCTGCATTTGGGACACAACAACCCCATGCAGCTCTACAGGCTTGGGGAAGAGTAGCTGGAGCTGCCTGGCAAAAAACGACCTGGGGGTGTTGGTAGACTGTTGGCTGGATACAAGCCAGCAATGCGCCCAGGTGGTCAAGAAAGCCAACAGCATCCTGGCCTGTATCAGGAACAGTGTAGGGGTGATTGTCCCCCTTTACTGGACACTGGTGAGGCCCCACCTCGAGTGCTGTGTCCAGTTTTGGGCCCGTTACCACAAAACAGACATTGAGGTGCTGGAGTGTGTCCAGAGAAGTACAACGAAGCTGTTAAGGGGTCTGGAGAGTAAGTCTTATGAGAAGAGGCTGAAGGAGCTGGGATTCTTCAGCCTGGAGAAGAGGAGGCTGAGGGGACACCTTCTCACTCTACAACTATCTGAAAGGAGGGTGTAGACAGGCGGGGGTCGGTCTCTTCTCCCAAGTCACAGGTGATGAGAGAAGAGGAAATGGCCTCAGTTGCACCAGGGGAGACTCAGATTGGACATCAGGAAAAAAAATTACACTGAAAGGGTTATTAAGCACTGGAATGGGCTGCCCAGAAAAGTGAGGGAGACACAATCCCTAGAAGTATTTAAAAGACGGGTTGACATAGTGCTCAGTGATACAGTCTAGTGACGGATTGTGGGTTTATCAGAGTTAGGTTGACAGTTGGACTAGATGATCTCAAAGGTCACTTCCAACCCAGATAATTCTATGATTCTGTGACTTCCCCGGGGTACAAGAAAGGCACAAACAAGGCAGGACATGATTCAAATGCCATGGTTCACAGACTGCCCGTGGTGGGAAGCTATGAGGTGTGTTTTGCGGGTACAGAACATTAAGGGTAGAAACACAGAAACAAGTCCTCCAATGGAACCTTTTATGTCAAAAGTTCATATTGATCCAGTAGGAATTTTGAGCATTGATGGTGTTGGTCTAAAAAGCTAGGAGCCTGTCTTTTAAACCATTACTCAGTGCTGCTTGTCACCTCAGAATCATTTGCTCAGTCTTGTCTGAATGGATTTCATTAAGATATCCATAAACTACTCTAGCTTGTAAAGAGAGAAAAAAGCAATTCAAATCCAAGGTATTTCTAAAAAAAGGCATTCCCCTCCCACCCCCCAGAACAGAGTATTCAATGAAACTGAATTTAAGAACGTTGCAAACTCTAACCCCAATGTAGACACTATAGTAATGGTGAATGATACTTCTCTGCGGAACTTGTGGGTCTTTTTGCACATACTTGCCTTTCACTACATAGTATCAATATTTATAAAATCTGATGGGCCTTAAAACATGCAAAAAGGGATTAAATGAATTTAGCAGAGATCTGAAGAGTATTTTGCGTTTTGTACAGATTTAATATGTTCCTCTGTGTTTAGTATCTCTCACCCGTTACCAATTCATGAAGTGTCTACCAGAATTAGTAAATCTCTTTCATTTACTTACTTAGAAGAAAACGTTTAATAGAAGCCACATGAATTTTGCAAATTGCTCTCGTTCTGATGCTGATTAATAGGAAACCATGTAAAATGTATAAATAATTTCTGGTCTTAAATTAGTGTTCTCTCCTACTTAAATCTGGGGGATACATGGAGGCTCAGGATATTTTCTTATACCTGTTTTAGTCATACTTATTTCTCAGTTGATCTTCATATTAAATGTCATACCGAAGCACATAAAAGAATTGAGAACCATGACAGAAGTTGTCATAGCAATTACATCCAAGGAATAAAATGCTGCAAGTCTGTAAAAGTTTTTGGTCAATCCCAAATTGTCTGGAGTAAACAAAACCCCAAGAATTGTTTCCCCTACGCAGTTTTAGGCTAAATGGCTAAAACAGGAGGAGGTGGAAAACGATCTAGTAAACTTAGTCTTAAGTTGAGTACCTCCTAAGTCTGAGGGACGGGTGACCAGCTGGTAGTTTTCTACCATGACTTACAATTTAAATTAAGGTACTTAAATAATTTTCCTTTAAAGTTTTATTAGCCTTAACAATTACTGAAATATTTTAAGATTTTTTTAGGAGCAGCAGATTTTTTCTTTTTGATGGTACTTGAGGGCACTTATTTGAGTCATTTTTTGCAATCATATTGATGCTAGGGGCAGCATCTACTGAAGCTTAGTTGAGAAGCAAATCTCAATCTCAAGTATCTGGTTCAAACCTAGTTCCTAAACCTGCACATCAACTCTTTAACTGAAACAAAATTGGGAACTGCAGGAGAAAAATGTTAATGGCATAAAAGCTGAAACTGTAATTAGCACCAAATCATCCACTCCTTGTTAGTTACAGAAAATAGGTGAAATCCTAATTTTAACTGTGGAAATTGTACTGATTTTTTTTTTTTTTGTGTCTAAAACATGATCAAGCACTTTGGTAGGGCATAAAAAGGAGGTTTAATTGCTGCTGCATAAGAAGAATTAATGTGAGACTTTTTCCTCCAGGATTTACAATCATAATTTTATTCCAAGAAGGCATAAGGGGAAAGTTATTTGGGATCAACTGGGAAAGCTGGTAGAACCTCTTTTACTTAAGGTGACTGGTAATTTCTACCTCTTTGAATATGCATGCAAGCAAGGTGTGCTGATTTCCTTTCTGTTAAGCTGTCATGTGCTAACACACATGATCAGTCAGTTTGTTTCTATGGAGAGGATAGGGAAAAACAAAGATCTTTGCAGTTGCTGTAATCCATATTGACCTAGAAGAACTGCAGGCACTAGTAGGATAACACATGGATGCAGCCTGTTAAAAGTTCCCCTCTAAGTATACAACAACTCTTAACTAGTTATTTAAACTTAGTCAGTGATCACAGAGGAGGGATTGGTAGTTCCAGAGGGTGATTCATCCCAGTCTAAGATAGATATCTAACATAAGTGTGATGAATCACTCAGCAGACATGGTATGTCTCTCCAGTGTTACAAAGAGACCAAAATAAGTAGATAGTTTAGATATCTCACTCAGACTGCTGAAGTTACTTGAAATGAATCTGCATCCTAACATGTATTTAGGAGCTCAGGAGTAACAGTTTCTGCAGCTTGCTGACTGAGAAGGTTTGATAGAAGAACTGTAGGTTTGCCCAGTCTTAGCTTTGCTAACAGGCTGATAGACACCATTTCAAGTTTTCATTTTGAAGATACAAGACAGGTAAGGGAACAAGAACAAGAGGCAGCTTAACACATTAAACCTCACATTCAGCAGCCAGTCCTCAATGCCCCACAAAAAAGTGTGCAAAAATTGGCCAAGGAATTTCCAAAAATAGGTTTCTCCAGTGGAAGAGCTAAGCTGCAAATTCCGATGAACACCACTGCCAGTGGGATTGCCCGTATCCTTCTGCTCTGTTACGGTAACATCAACAAGTGCACAGGGCACCTTTTCTCTTCTGTGCCCTAACAGAGCTTTTTTATAGGATGACTTCCATACATTTACCTAGAGAATGTCAGNAAAAAAAAAAAAATCATATAATTTTACTCCAGAAGTTTGGACAACAGGAAAACTTTCTCAACACTCTAAGGACTATTTGTGAAATCAGAGGTTTGAGATCTAATCTATTTTTCTGTCACTTACAATTACTAACATGTTTCTTTGTTTTCTGTCCTAATTTCAAATTAAAAAAATTAGCCTTTTTGCTGTAAAGATTTTCCTGCCAACTAAAGAAACAAGTCATTGGAAAGTTATCTTGCTGTTGGTCATAAAATTCCCCTTTATTTATTTTCATTCTTCATTATTCTCTACAGATTAAAGGATTATCCTGAGCCTGCAATTAATTCAGGAGTGTTAGTTTCTCTTCCGTTCTTGTATTATTCTCATGCACTCCCTCATTAGTGATTTATGTTTGCAAGGTACCTGAGCTTGCACTGATTTTGACAGTCAATATCTAGATGAAGTGATTGGTCTGTCTCATCACACTATCAGTCATCTAAATAGATGACAGCCCAACTCCTCTGGTATTCTATCTGAGTGTGAAAATAATTGGTGCAAATAAAGTTATATGGGATGAATTTCATTGTCGGGTTTAATCCTTTCTTTTAAAGTTAGTAGCAATATATTTTCATTTAACTATGTAAAATATATTTTAGTGGACACTTTCCATTAATGGCAATATTATATATATATTTTATTACTTTAATTCTTGATATCTTAAGACTGTTCCAGTGACCGTGAAGACATTCCTCCAAAGACAGCATTTCCTGATTTATCTCTAAAATTTCTCCATTTTTAGCAGTCAGGATCACCGAATTTATACAGCAATACTGAATTTATACAGGCATAAATGATCTTTTCTGTACTGTTTTTCTAATTGCACTGAGGTTTTTTTGCTGCTGAGTGGTTTCGTATTAGAAACCTATGCACTCTGATGGCTATGGTATCACTGACAATAAGCTGCTCACCTGACCTTTGAGTTTGTGCTCTTGGATGCTCCAGGATCCCACTTTACACTCAATGCATTATGATTGATCTCACAAGGTCCAAAATTCAGAATTTGAGCACAAAGAACAAGGAGGAATTAATCATGAGCTTCAGATGTTATGAAATACTGAAGAAAATGTTGAAGCCTTTATTTCTGCATACCTCTGTGATTTATCTCACCTAGACTTAGGATTTCTTCCTTTTTGTTTCTTTTTCTGTAAGTAGAGATATACTTGGATATTTGGATAGGACAAGGGGTAATGGCTTCAAACTGGAAGAAGGGAGATTTAGATTAAATCTCAGGAAGAAGTTCTTTACTCTGATGGTGGTGAGATTCTGGCCCAGGTTGCGGCTGACCCATCCTGGAGGTGTTCAGGGCCACGTTGGATGGGGCTTTGAGCCACCTGGTCTAGTGGGAGGTGTCCCTGCCCATGGCATGGGGGGTTGGAACTGGATAACTTTTAAAATCCCTTCCAACCCAAACCATTCTATGATTCTGTGATTCTAACAGGTGGGAGGTTTTTTTCTTGTGAAGCAGGTGACTTTATGTGTTGAATAAGATGTGTTCCTGTCCAATTTGCTCTAGGTGAACATACTTTGTTTGGGATGTGTGTGTATGTAAAACTCGATGATCTTTAAGATCCCTTCCGACTGAAACCATTTTGTAATTCTATGGATTCCTATGGGCAACTGAATCTATCCAAGATATGAATCACTCTGAAGTGGAGTTTTATCTCTATTGAATGTAGACACAGCATAGCATAGATTGCTATCCTTGCTCACCAGGTCATTTAGTTAGGTACTGGAAATCAAATGGGATTAATCTATAGCCTGATAATATTCTGTGCACTCATAGCTTTCCAAACAGAGGTTGTTGGACAGAGACCCACATTATATAAGTAATGTGAGTATGCGATCTCTGACCTTTAGGTCTACTTTGACTTTAAAAAGGTATTGATAAATTTTGACACCCAAAGAACTATGTCTGACTCTTGTCCAAATATTCCTACGTCTAGCATTTAAGCATAACAATTCCTAGAGAAATCTGCATTTCTAGGTTATGATTTTAACTTCATGCCACCTGGTCAACTGATGTATTCTGATAGTTATCAATTTACACATCCTGTTATAAAAAAATGACACTAACCAAATAAAACATTTCAGCTGCCATTGGTATTCCAAAGACTTCAGATTCATTTCAAAGCCCACCATCAGTTCTAGACCTTGCAAATGTTGGTGCAGATGTAACGCAGCCCCCTTTTCTTCAAGCTCTTCAAAGAAAGAGAGAACCTCAAAGCTTTCTTTTATATTCTTCCATCCAGCTTTTTTTCCTCAACAGTCTTCATTGTGAAGATGTAATTTTGTGTTGTATTGAATGCCACTGTCATACCCTGTGATTCTTCTAGCTCTCTTTCTAGCCCCATCTCTCCAAGGAAAACTGTACCTATCGATGAACTGGAATTCTGTTGATAAAAATAATTCAAGTAGATTAAATCAGTGACCTCTATATCAGGATCTGTGTATTTAGTAATACTTGTAGCTCTTTTTACTCTGTTTTGGTTTGTTTTTTTTTTTGTCCTCATTTATTAGTGTATCTACTAATGCTTTACTATTTACCTAATTCTGGGAGCAAAGGAAAAAGGGGAAGTTTATTTTGTACATTAATGTTTGAAGTACAAGTCATTTTATCCAAACTGAAAAAGTCACTTCATTTCTTCCTTTTCTCTCTTTAGTTTAAAGCCTTTTGAATCTATTACCCTTTACAATTTTGCATAAAAGAATTTCGTATTACTGCTGCTTAAATAGAAACCATTTAATCAAAGACTCTATTTGGAAACTAACTAGAACTTGCTATTCTTTAATTTATTTGCAGGCATTTTGCTCTTGCTAAGTGTTTTTGGTTCAGTGTTCAGGCACTAAATCATTTACAAAGGTGCTCAGTAAGGCCTCAGGGAATAAATGACCTGTTGAGGTAATTTGGATGTTATTTTTTAATACTCTTCAGCTGTGTACAGGAGGGGGTCTAATCTGGGGGATTTAGGACACTTAACCACACCTGGTGGCATCACTGTTTGACAGTACCGTCTTAGTTAAATTATTTGAGCCAACATTTTCTAATTTGCATAACTGAATCAAGACATCTGAAAAGGGATTTCTTTTTCAGGGGTTCAAAAGATTCTGCTCTTGGTTTAGGTTAAAAATAAGTAATCCTGAAAGAAAAGTGTAATTTTTAGTAGAAGGGACTAATGTGTGCAATTCGTGTGTCCCTCTGTGTGCCTATACTGTATAAAGGCTGTGCAATATCAGCAGAAATTCTTTCATAAAGCCCTAAAACTTATGAGTTATTCTGCCCTTTGCTTATAAACGTGTTCAATGTTGACAATATTTATGTCCTTAAAATTCAGTCTGGAATTCATCCAAACATTTTCAGATTTGAAAACTCATGTAAAGCTGTTTTCCCAGTTATTTTTTTCTTCTCAGAAGTAATTGAGTTTATGATTCTTGAAGATGGTTGTGTAGACCAAACAGGAGGGTGGTTTCCTATGAATTTCTTACCCAGTAGTACCAGAAAGATAATTCTGTTCTGATTTCCATGCCTGAGGCATTTAAGGTAGAAAAAACAAACATTTCTCTCAGAAGATATCTGTGCTAAACTTAAAATGTGTTGTATATTCAGCTGAAAAATGTAAAAGTAACCCAAACTGTTTCTTTTCTTGTCTTCCTGGTATGTGCAGCCTGCTCTGCTTGTTTTCCCAGAAAAGTATTCCTTTATATTATGTTTTTTACAGCTCTGAGCCCTAGTAAATCATAATCTGCAGAAGCGGAAATAGGCTGCTTTTCTATATGAAGTGCGAAATACGCTTTATGTACAGAAACTCACTAGACAGAGATTTAGATGTAGATTTAGATTTAGACCTAGATTTGGATTTAGAATTAAATTTAGATTAAGATTTAGATTTAGATAGGGAAACTCAGCCTGTTAGGTAGATGAATGGAACAGTGAGGTTCTTAGACTTGTAACAAGAATGTCTTAGTACTGTGATTTGTATTTTGGCCTCTAAAATTGTTTAAGGATTGGTTGGATGAACTGTCAGGCTCATTTGAGTGAAAAACAAAGGAAGAGAAACAATAGGAGGTGTCTGAAAGTTTCAGGAAATAGCACGAATAGAGGCCTTTAAGGTGCAAGACCAGTGTATTTACGGTACAGCCATAAGCCCACTCATTAAAAGGCCATTAAGCAAATTAGCAAGTGGGTAACCACTCCTCACAGCCTGTTGTTTATTTGCAGGTCAGTGTAGGTTAATAGAGCTTTTTGTTCTTCACAAACACTTCTCATGACATTAACAGATTCCAGTAAAAATCTTGTTCATTTATTACCATTTCAGGCTCACTGGAAGAGATAAATAGGACATTAAACATGTACAGAAGTTTAAATTGGTAAAATCCCATCTGTTCTCATCCTTCCTCTAGAAATACAGGAGCCTACAATCCATCAGTCTTGTGGCCCCAGCCAAGCAATTAAAGCTGCTGACACAGTCCTTTCAGAGTGACGTGTTTGCGCTGAATGCAAAGTGAATTTCTGTATGCAGTGCACGCTCTGTGGAAGGGGGGCAAAATGACACAGACTTTTATTCAGCCCTTTTCCACCTCAATAGAGCATTGAAATGGCAGTTGTGAAGCTAGGATGACAGTTTGGCTTGCCCTGAAATCCAAAATTACCCAGTTTTAAAGCTGAATCCAACTCCATTACAATAATGATTACTTTTCTATGGAGACATAATTCTGGGGTAAATTAGTTAATATTCCTGACAAGATAAACCACACAGCAAAACTGTCATATGACTGAAAACCACATTACAGGTATCAGGTATGAAGGAGGATTCAGGGTGTAAACAGCTACAGAAATGGTTTTTAAGATGGGCTATGACAGTAATTTATTGTAAACCCAGCAGTTCTCTGTGAAAATACACAAAATTTGAGCATGCAGCTAAATCTCAAGAAAACCAACTATGTCCATAGTACCAGATTCTTGTTTGTTTAATTCTTTTGACAGTTGGGAACTGGTTTTAACAATCAGCACCTTACCAGCAGATGAGGCAGCCTCAGGAGCTGAACTTGAATAGATCAAGTGCTAATATATTTAATTCCAGTCTGGGCACAAGTAGTATCATATAGAATTATGATTACTCAATTTGGGGACCTCTATTTAGCTTTCCATAAAAAAGTTCCCATACTTAATTAAATAGTCTTTCCCCAAGAAAAGAATTATGGAATACTACCAATGCATCTCTGTTAAGAAATAGATATCAGGATTATTTGATTTACGCAGATCCAATTTGATTTAGATATTTTAGTTCCTCCACTCTTTTGAGGGAGGATTTTAAATCTAGAGGGTCACCTCTGTCAGGGATTTACCTCTAGTTTTCAGATGATAAATTGTCAAACATAGTCAATTACAAGTCCTTAGGTAGAAATCTACAGAGTTCAAGTTATACTGCAGCCATGGGAGATGAAGGAACAGGGGGTTAAGAAGTAGGTATTAGGACAAAAGAAGAGGAATTAGCTTAAGGTAGAGACAGACTTAGAGGCAGAAGAGGACTGATGAAGGGAAACATTCTAGGAGAGTAAGATGGGCTTGTAATAACATGCCACCATGCTAGTAGTGAAGGCAGGGATAACTATTCCATTGGCTTCAGGGAAAGATGATTTCGCTGGGGAATGAAGTACCTGAAGATTGCCAATAATTCCTGCAATGTTTGGGATGACTGCAAAAGTCTTGTCACATTCACTTATTTTGATTATTTGTTATTTTTTAATGAAAATAAATTTTACTGTACCCTTATTGTAAAGAAAGGTCGAAGAGAACAGTAAAGCACTCAGCAGTTACGAAGCACCTGAAACAGTATTACTTTTATAGTAAGAATTTCTCGCTCTTCTCAATCTGTTACTTCTTCAATGACAGAGTCATAACCCTGGGTCAGTCTGTTATTGCTTTCTAGTACAAAAGGAATGCGAGGAACAAAAGGACTTCTGACTTTTTCTAGATCTTTTATCCTAACTCACATGCATGAATGATAATTCTGTTGTTAGGATCTTTTCTGCTCCAGATGACCCAACTATTTTACATTCCAGTGAAGAGAGAAACACTTCCTATTTATAACCCATTCCCAATTTGATTTGCCATTTAACTTAACAATGGTGACAACAATGACAAAATAGGAAAATGAAGAGTAAATCAGGCTACTTAAGGCAGAAAAACTGACTCATTGCAGAGAGGAGGGAATAAATGTGAGAGAATGGTAGGTATATTATTAAAAACATTTAAGAAAAAGGATAATTTTGTCAACTTGGCTCCATAGATAATACCAAAATAACCATCATCTTTATTAGGTGACCAATTTAATTTACATGTTTCAAGTGGTTTTTTCTTCTTTGATAGCTTGAAGTGAGATTACTATCACTGTGGGAAGTGGGAGATAAGAATATTTCAGTCATGCCCTGACGACAGTAATGGTATTACCAGATGTAGTAATGTCTCTGGTGAGTAAGAAGGTGCAATCCATTTGAAGAGTTATTGAAATCTGTCTCCATCTGAACAAATCACTCTAAACTACATTTATTGCCAGTGAAAAGCTGGGAATTCAATCAGCTGGGTAAGCTGGTTTAGCAATATCTAAAATGCTTTAAGGCACCTGAGACATTATACAGATAGGACACCAGACCTTCAGGAGACCCAAGCTCTTCTGGACTGCCTAATGAACTCCAAAAGTGGTATGCTAGGGCAACCCCAATAGCACTGGATGCTTTTTTTTAGCTATCTTAATTCAGTCTGTAGTCAATAGAATCCATAGATTGTAGTGTGTAATTCAAGTCTTCATAATGTAGGTACTTACACACTACATCAGAGGAATTGTACCCTAAATTTCTGCTATAATGTTGACTCAATGTCCTCCAGCTACAGCAGAATCACAAATAACTTGGTTTAGCGTAGACACCTGCAGTGTAGGCATCTGAATTAAGCATGGGTGAATCCCGCTTCGACTGAATTCAGACAGATTGGATATGTCCTTCTGAACAATGGTCAAATAGAATGCTCAGCTCTAACAGCATCATCCTGGCTCTGACTTGGGACTCCTTTGTTTTTGCTGTTGCTGCTTATCCTTGGTGGATATCCTATGATTGATAGGGAAAAGTGTAACCATTGCTGTGATTAACATGTCCAATTCTAGGGGCTTGGCTCAACAGCATTACTTTTTCTGCCAGCCCCAAGAAAATATTATGAAAGACATGCTGGAAATGATGCCATACCCCATAAAATACTGAGCTTTTGTTTCATACAAAACACATCTGTATTGAAAATATTGGTCTTCTTAGATAGACACTATATTTCTTTCCTCTACCTTGCCACGAGCAGGCTTAGAGAGATAATGACCCTGGCCTTAGAAGGCCACATTATTCACCTTGAACAGTAACAAGCAATGCTGTTTCAGTGTGCTAACTGTACTGCTTTCGAGGCCTAAATTACCTAGCAAACATAGATGGATGAGCAAATGGTCTTTACTGTGAATTGATTCTCCCTCCTGGAGCTTTGCATGTTTGTGTCTGTGTGTATCTGCATCTTCCTTCTTCCTGCTGGTTACTGTAAAAATACCTTTTTCCTCCTCATAATAACACAGTTCACCAATGAACTGAAAGATGGATACCTAACATAAGATGAAAGAAATACTAAAAGGAAAAGCCTCCTGATTATTTTGCAGAAGAAGAGAGAAGTGATTGGAAGTGTCAGAGTCCCTCTTCTGTTCCCCAGAGAGAACATAAATCATGCATACTCCAATCATTTGATTGCATTTTTCAAGCCATTTTGTAAGCATTCCCACATATTTACAAAACGAAGAGCAAGCTCTAACATGGAATTATGTTAAATAGTGTTGATGAGCAAGACTGGCAAGGGATGCAAACAATAGGAGTTCCATAACTTGCATTCACCCTCCATTCCTAACAGTGAACTTATGGTCAAGCACGGAGACTGGTTTTTGGAAGAGCTAAAGTCAGAGAAAGAGCTAAAATCACAGAATCACAGAATGGTAGGGATTGTAAGGGACCTTTGGAGATCACTTAGCCCAACCTGCCACCAAAGCAGGTTCGCCTACAGCAGGTTGGACAGGAACATATCCAGGCAGGTTTTGAAGATGTCCAGAGAAGGAGACTCCACACCTTCTCCGGGCAGTCTGTCCCAGGGCTCTGGCACCTTCATCTTAAAGAAGTTATTCCTCATGTTGAGATGGAATTTCTTTTCCAGTTTGTGTCCATTTCCTCTTGTCCTGTCACCGGGCACCACTGAAAAGAGTCTGGCCCCATCCTCTTGCCACCTTCCCTTTAGATATTGATAAGCACTGATGAGATCCCCTCTCGGTCTTCTCTTTGAGTACTGGAGGACTAGCATTCATGCACAGAGGACACTATCAGGGCACTGACATCTCAGAGAACTGACATGCTCATGTAGCACAGGTTGATGTCAGAATAAGAGGCACCCATCTCAGAAGCAGGCTTGGCTCTTTGCTTACTAAGCATGACTTGTCCCTCTGGTCAGGTTCTAGTATGTTCTTTCTTCCAGCAAATACCTTATCTGCCTGCAAATCGTAGGTATCTTACTGGCATATGTCTCTCATTTCCTTACAATACTTACTACTGACTGAAATTTTAATGCAAGTTTAATTTTTTGGGTGCTTCCTACAAGGACTAAAATATTTTCAAGACTTCGTTTGGTCTTATAAGAGGAAATCTTAAATTCTGAACACCCTTTTTCAGATTTTCCATTTATAAGCAGGATGTGGCAACATAGTCATAACATCACTGAACCATCATAAAGCAATTGCAGTTGAAAGGGATCTCTAGAGGTTTCTGTCATAAACACCTTCTTAAAGAGAACTTTTTTGAATGATGCATCAGGTTCTTTTGAATGTGGTTTTGAAATCTTCTAAATCTTCAAGGATGTCTCAGCTGTCACCAAGCTTTGGCTTTCCTTAATCCACCTCTGTTTTAAGTGATGTTAGCATGTTCCTCTCTAGTAGCATGACTTCTGTCCACCTTGCACTCACTTCATTTCTGTGTTTTGGGTTCTGTCAAGAGTTACTTGCCCAGCTTTCTGCTCTGCCAGTCTGTTTCCTCTCATATTGGTTTGGGCAACTTCTGCACTTTTAAGATGTTTCCCTAAGAGATCGAGCAACTTACCTGGACTCCTTCGATCTTCAGGGTAGCCTCCCATAATGTAATGCATACAGGTCTTTGGTCTCCCTGATTAGGGAGAAAATGAGAGCTTTCCTCTTGCTCTGTCCCATGCTCTCTGCCTACCCTGATTTCCTGCTTATTCAGGACTATTCTTGATGGGTATTTTTGTATACTCCTGCCTCTTTAATAGGGTGCACTGCCCTATTAAACTTCCTCTTCCATACTACTTTGACTTGGATGATGCTTTGATTCTACTTACAATGTTTCTACTTACAGTGGGGCGATAGACTGACTCAGTATTTTCTCATCTATTTTTCACTTCCAATTAAGTATATGTTAGATAAATAGGAAGGTAAGTGGCTGAAGTTTCTCAGAAGAGGATTTTGCAGTACTTATCTTCTCCTTCACATGACTGTTTGTTGCCTTCAGGTAGTGTTACCTGAAAAATGAAGTCTGGAAGTGTCCTCACAACTTTGGAAGTCATTGCTTGTTGTACAGGATGACATTCACTGCTCTCCATGGCTGGAAAAGAGAACCCCAGAACAGCCAAGCAACACCATCAAGGACATTCAATGCTCTCTGTGGCCACTGCCATATATTCACCCTCCATCTCACTGCCATAGTCACAAGAGCTTTAGATACTCAGTAGATTTTATAGCTGTATCTCTACCATCCTGAAAGACTCATTTCCAAAACAGTCATCAATTCTGTGAGATTGGCCTTGCATCCCTGCTTCCAATATGCATTTATGTCCAACATGTAGGTTTAAAACAGCAGAGTCAGCTATTCACTTTTCTTCTTTTTAAGTGGAAATATGTAAAAAAGTATCTTCCATGAGAGCAGTTATTTTTGGCAGCTGGCCAGGAAGCTCTGAGACTGCAAGTCAAGGTCTGTATACTGTGAAAGCAGAACTACGTGTGCCAGCACTGTCAATCTCTTAAAATACTCATAATTCCCAGCAATTATGCCCAAATTCTCACCCAGTTGACTCTGAGCAATTATCTCCTGCAGCATTACTTAAATGCCCAGCATACTCAGAGGTTGGTTTCACTCTTATATCTCAATGGACTTTTCATCATATTTATTGCAATTGTCTCCTTTGGATTTTCTCTAAAAATAATGAGGGCAAAATTGAAAATACAGCAAGAGCTCTGGTTATCAGAACATCCTTCTTATCTAAGAGCTCTGGGATCCATTATATGACTACAAAATCTGACATGTGTTGAAAACTCAAGGCATTTATTTATAACTATGGGTACTCATACAAATCCCCTGGCTCCAATCACATCCAGACAAACAGCCCAAGGCTGCATTATTTTATTTTTAAAGATACAGCTTGCTGTTCAAACACAGCCAGCAAAACAAGTCTTTGCTGCTTAATTTTCCTCCTTAAACTGCTGGGAACATGTCAGTAGGGGTCATATTTTGATTATATTGACTAAAAGTTTAGATTAACAGGGGCAGAAGGAAAGAAGGGGGACGGAGAGCAGTCTGGGTGCACATTGAAAAGACTTAGGTAAAACCTCTTTGCTCTCTCACTTTCTGTAAAGAGGCAAAGGAGCCCAGCCAGCGTTGTTTTGACCGTCTAGTGCTGCTGACTGAGCCTACTGCTCCTTCAGTGGAAGGAGAAATAACTTTTGCATGGCTGATCCTCAGCTGAAGCCAACTAAGTTAATGAAAAGGCATTGCTAATTTCAAAGGATCTTGGGTGAATAAAATGTGTTTTCCCATCCACTGGCTGTATTTTTATCCCTTGAAAGAATAATCTTGGAGGAAGTTTTAAATACCCTTGATGTGCCACATTTCTTGTCGCGTCCTGCTAACAGGGCAGCTGCTCAGGTGTCACTTTGACAATTTGCAGCCTAACACACTCCACGGAGATGCTCCATTGGTGCCTGTGATTTCAGATTTGCCTCCCATGAGAGAGAAGATTTTCTCAAGGACTTCATGGATGGTGTGGTAAGAACAGAGCCACAACAATCATGATTTCATGAAGGCTGACAAAGAACAGCCAAATGTAAGCCATTGTACATAGCATGGTCACTATGTTAAGTCCTGCTTCTGCAGCTTCATATTCTCTAGAAGGATGCCAGTTCCCATCTGTCTAGTATCATAACCAGATCAAAACCCACACTTTTTTCTCCAGAACTTCAATATTGCAAGGTTTGATTTCTTAAAAAAATGGAAAAAATGTATATTTTTCTCTCATGAGATGAGATAAAAAATGCTGTTTAGTATCATCAGCTATGTCTCATGAGAGTAAAAATATTATTGTATAATACACTTTATTCAATACTTTCTGCACAATAGAAAGGACTACATACAATGGTAATGTTAAGATATTAACTTAAGGGAAATTAAAATGAGTGGTTTTGCTTTATTGAAAAGAAAACATTTTGACTTTGTCAAAACTAAAAGATGAAGTAATGTTTGTTCATTTTATCATTTTCATGTTAAAAATGCCACTGAAACAGTGCACGTTACTTGGAAATGTTCAGATTATATTTCACTTTCTGCTGAAAAATTGTCTTGTCAATTTTATTTGTGGCTGATATTCTTGCTTATTTTCTTTTTTATTTTTTTGACCTATGGGTATAAGGTTCCCAAAACATCCTTTCCATATAAAACTACTGAAATATTAAGTATGAATTTCAGTGGGGAAGAGAGTAGGTTTTAGTGCTGTTCCTCATAGAGTAACATAACTTTGATTGCATGATGTAAGAAAAGATTTGTACAGCACTCTTTCCCACCAAATTTTAATCCAGGCAGCCTGTATCAACTCAGGTTCCTAATTTATACAGTTCCAATATGGAGAGGGATCTCAGATTCAGAGTAAACAGTAATTCAGAGTAATTTGGAATATGGACCTATTTCAGACAAATTTAACAGAGACGCAGAAGTCAGAGACACAATATTCTTAAATACTTTGTGAAAACAGACAGCCTAATGGAAGAGAGAGGTGTGGTAATGACCCTGCTTAGAGAGAAATTGCTCCATAAACTGAACTCTTAGCAGACATCAACGGATCCCCTCAGGATCCCCAAGTGCAGAAGAAATCTTTGGCACTTGGTTAGTTTATGAACCATTTACTAAAAAGCATAAGACACAACATTTCCCCAGATACTTCCATTTATACAGCAGACAGACTGGATAATCCTCAGTTAGAAATGTTATATTTGCATTTTCCATAGTTTGTATAAAAGTATAATTGAAATTGAACTATAAAGTTAAACAGGAACATATGCTTAAAATTGCCTACAAGGTAATTTGCAGACAACATTCACAAGTGAAATAGGGAAGGGTAAGTGAGCCTCAGGGGTGTCAAATAATCTGCAGGGTATTTCCAATATTTACAGCTCTTCCAGAATCACCAAGGTGCCAGTTCATCTAATGAAATCTTGCCATGAGCAGCCCTGCTCTATGCATATGTATCCTCACCATGATAACTTAAAGGTCCATAAGCAGATCAATGTTAAGTTGTCTACCCAGGAAAACAGGGATAATTATGCTGACTAAAAATCACACTGAGAGCAACTTGTAGGGTAGAGAAGGAGACTGACTATTAAGACCATTTATATTTCAGAATAAGACTATTGTACTGCAAGAATAACGTAGAATCACAGAATGGTTTGGGGAGAAATAGACCTTTAAAGATCATCTAGCCTAACCCCATACAACGGACATATATGACATTAGAAAACGAAAAATGATGGGCAAAAGACTGCTGAAGGTGAGAAATATTTGACTATTGGAGCTAATGTATTTTGTCCCCAAAAGGTAAGTTACTGAGCTTAACAGATCTTTTCTAGGCTTCCTGAAATATTCTGAGAATGATGAGGAATGACATGAAGGCACAAGAGTGGGTGAGAAAGCATGACATAGAAGACTAATTTTAAACACATTTCATGCACAACAGCTGTACGCATCCTCGCAGGAAATCCCACTACAGAATTTGTAATGGCAAAAATCAACATTTTTTTTCTGCACTTGAACATATCTCCCTTTCTTTTCTGTGCAAGTTTGTACCTAACTTCGCAATAAAATCAATCTGAAGTGATCAGGCGGTAGTCTTGAAATACATTAAAGGATTCTACACAGTTTTACATAAAATGAATAATTTGCATATTTTTACACAAAATACATGATTCAGTCATGGAATTCATCATCAGAAGCAGTTATGGAAGGAAAATGTGTACCTAGAATCAAAAAGGACTAGAACTTCACAGAGAAGAGGTATATTCCCAGCTGTGAAGCATGATGATTCAGATCCAATCAAATTCTTAGGCAGGTCTAAATTTTTGTCTTACACATAGGGTAATATTAATCTATACTTGCCTTGTTTCTGATAATATTTCCGTCAACATCTGCTACATTCTTCTTTCAAAGAATGAATACTGGGCAAAAGGGACTGCTGACTGATCCAGTTGAGCAGTTCTCACACAGTTTTATTTGCAAATGCAATCCTTGGAATTAAGAGAAAGAAACAATTTTATGAACAGAGGCAACATGACAGCACTACAACTAATTGTGTAATGTTTTCCACTACAAAGCTGAAAATTAAGAGCTCTGTTGGCTTTCTAGCAACTAAATGTTCACGTTTCAGTTGGAAGCTAATTAAAGCCAAAAAAATTCAATCAAATGAGCTGGTGTAACAGTAGTTTTTAAAAAAACACACATTGTCCCAAAATAAATATTTTTTCTTCCATAAAATAAGAAAACCCAAAACAAACCAAAGGAACTGCCATATATTTTTTTTTAATGTGAATATCTGAATGGTAATAAAATATGTACACTTCACACCCTTCTCCAAATGAATGTTGAGAAAATATGTAAAAATGAAAGAATCACTATTTCCAGACAACAGGGAGGTGTTTAGAGGCAATTAACATGTCATCACAAAGGACAAATTGTGCCTGATTGTTCCAGTGGCCTTCTACAATGGAGTGACTGCTTGGTAAGTAGGGGAAGAGCAACCGATTTCATCTGCCTTGACTTCTGTAACGCCTTTGACACAGTCATCCCCAACATTAAACTGGAGAGATATGGGTTTGATGGATGGACTATTTATGTGTAAGGAATTGGCTGGACGGCTCCATCCAGCTGGAACAGATGACCTATGAAGAGAAGTTAAGAGAATTGGTCTTTTAGCCTGGAGAAAAGAAGACTCCAGGGAGACCTTTCAATATAGAAAGGGAGCTTATAAGAAAGACTTTGTACTAGCACGTCCAGTGGCAGGAAAAAAGGTAACAATTTCAAACTAAAAAAGGGTAGATTTTGATTAGATACAATGAAGAATTTTTTTATGATGAGGGTGCTGAGACACTGGCAGGGGTTGCCCAGAGAAGCTGTGGATGCCACATCCCTGAAGGTGTTCAGAGCTAGATTTGATGGGGCTTTGAGCAACCTAGTCTAGTGAAAAACGTTCCTGACACAGCAGTTTGGAGCTAGGTGATCTTTGAAGGTCCCTTCCAAACTAAACTATTCTATGAATTCAACAAATACGTGGAAGGGTTTTTTTTTTCTTGTGAGGGAGGTGACTTTATGTGTTGAATGAGAGTGTTTGCATATGAAATCATTTCTATGATTGGTGGCTTTTAGCCATACATCAATAATTGTTGATTATTTCTCATAACAGACAACAGAGACATCAGTTAAATGCCCCAAAGCAGAAGTTATTCAAACACATGATTAAGTCCTCTACAATTCTTAATTCCTAGTTAATATTTACTTAATTCAAAATTCACTGAAAACCTGGCCTTCATTTGACCATTCTATTTTAAAAAACGGTGAAGAAGTGAAAGGAGGACTAATAAGAAAAGCTGTAGTGATTATGAAAACTAACAAATAATACAGTTAATCCTTAAAAAAAAGTTACTGTTTTGCAAAGAGATATGTGTAATTTCAGTGATATAAACAAATAATTTTCCACTTTTGGCAGTCAGAGGAGAGACTAATGATGGTCTCCCCAGAGCTGAGACCTTATTAATGCTTATAAGTATCCAAATGGTGAGTTGAAGGAGGATGGAGCCGGGCTCTTCTAAGTGGTTTCCAGTGACAGGACAAGCGGCAATGAGCACACTCTGGAACATAAGAAGTTTCATTTAAATACAAGGAAAAACTTCTTTCTGGTGAGGGTGACAGAGCCCTGGAACAGGCTGTGCAGGGAGGCTGTGGAGTCCCCTTCTCTGGAGACCTTCAAGATGCAGTTCTCTGGGCAATCCTGCTTTATCAGGAGAGTTGGACTAGATGATCTCGAGAGGTCCCTTCTAACTCTGAGAATTCCATCATTCTGTGATTCTCTTCTCCAGGCTGAACAACCCCAACTCTCTCAGCCTGCCCTTACAGCAGAGGTGTTCCATCCCATTGATCATTTTTGTGGCTCTTCTCTGGACCCATTCCAACAGTTCCATGTCCTTCCTGTACTTGCTGAGGACTCTAGAGTTTCCCAGAACTTTCTTCTTCTGATGAATCTGCAAAAGAGCCACTGATCTCAGCTACTTTTGTTTGTTTGTTTGTTTTTATGTATTTACTTTAAGTACTATTATAGAATTTCTCCAGTAAATAGGAATTAATGTTATTTGGTGTGCAGGGAAGGGAGTGGATGTTTTAATTGTGAACACCAGCAACCTTAGAAGAAAGGCTGCGAGATATTTATTTTCTAGGTGTCTGAAAGAAAACAATTGTTAAGAAAGAATACATTTTTAACAGCTTATTACTTTTCTAAAGTCTTTTAAACTTTTCAAAAACCTGAAGTCCAAAGACTCAAATTCCAAAGCATCCATTTCTATATGTAGCAAATCTCATGGTTTGGGACCTTTTACTTCATGCTGTATGAGCAAAAAAGTACAAGTATGGTTGTGCTGGACTCTTGCTAAGATGGAGTTTTAAAGTGAATGTGAGATGGGTAAGAATAAGAGATATAAAGCATCGAGTGGCAAAGGGGTTTCAAAGCTAAGATGACTCTGGATGAAGTTGCATAACTGAGAGGTCTCAGGGGCTGTACCAGCCAGAAACACCTAGCCCCCCAGTTCACTAACCAGGGTTTTTTTTGCATGCTTTCCACACTCATGATCAAGGTAATTCTGCAATGAAGACAAAAGAAAACAATTTTTTATTCTCTTATCTTACAGTGCTCTTTCTCTCTGGTCCTCACTCTATCATCCATTTCTTGCAGATATTATTCAGCTTTAATCTGTCCTTCAAGATTTCACATGCCTTGGCATCCCAATTCCTTGAAAATATTTTTCAAAGAGAGGCAATTTTCACATCTCAAAGCTTGCCAGAACTTGAAGCTGGACCTCTGTGCACAATGCCAGGTTCACTCCAGGATGAATTAATGTTATTTATATACATGGAAAAACGTGGAAAACAAGCATAAACAAGCTATGCCTAGAGTAGTGAAGTTTTTGAAACCTGTTTTCTACTTGATTTGGGTCCTAGATTCTTGGTCACCTAATAAAGCACAAAGGGTGATTAAGTCTTTTTCCGATGTTTGAGATATTTATAAAGCCCCTTCCCTGTATGGATTCCCTAATTAAGGATTATAAGAAATTGTATCTTTTGCTGAATAGGAGCATTGATGGGATATCTGTTCTCTCTTGTCACCTTTCCCCATGATTTCTGAAGGACCTATTTTGGTCCTTCTGTCAAATACATCTGGCCAAAGTTGATTGTGGAAGAAAAGCAGTCAAGAAGACTGAAACAGAAGAATTAAGGGTGCTTTTCTGGCGTTATTGTTGGAATTTCCTGACTTGTGGAGATCCAGTTTGGAAAAATTGTTTCTTCATGAAGCTGGTGAATGAGATCCAGCATGAGGGAGACATGGAATAAGGCGGCTAATCAAGCTGAATTTCTTAGGTGATAAATTCATACGATTCCATTAAAATCAGTGTTTGGGAGCAGCAAGCTGTGAAACCTTAATATAACCACTCACTNCTGGAGAGAGTCCAACCTAGAGCCACAAAGATGATGAAGGGAGCGGAGCATCTCCCATATGAGGAAAGGCTGAGGGAGCTGGGTCTCTAGCTTGGAGAAGAGGAGACTGAGGGGTGACCTCATTAATGTTTATGAATATGTTAAGGGTGAGTGTCAGGAGGATGGAGCCAGGCTCTTCTCAGTGACGGCCAATAATAAGATAATGGGTAATGGGTACAAGTTGGAGCACAAGAGGTTCCACTTAAATATGAGGAAAAACTTTTTTCACGGTGAGGGTAAGAGAACACTGGAAGGGGCTGCCCAGAGAGGGTTGTGGAGTCTCCTTCTCTGGAGATATTCAAAACCCGCCTGGAGGTGTTCCTGTGTGACCTGATCTTGGTGTTCCTGCTCTGGCAGGGGGATTGGACTAGATGATCTTTCAAGGTCCCTTCCAATCCCTGATATTCTGTGATTCTGTGACTTCTACATGCCTAAGCATCTGACAAAGCTAGGGGACAATCTTTCTTTAAGATTTGGATGCATCCCCACCACACTTTAGGAAATAAAATAACACGTCTGAGTTGGCTGTGATCTCTGCCTCCTGTCAAGGATGGCATTACCAGAGGATAACTCAGATCAGCTGGGCTAAAACACATACTGGAAGTGCTTGTCTTTCTCCTTGCGTATTTGGGAAATGTAGCTAACTAATTTAGGCTAGGCATACCAAAATTAGTTGTGCAAAGTTAGGTGAGATAGCTGCCTCTAAAAGTAGTCTATGTTTTATAATGAGCCACCTTATATTCTGCACAGAAGTGCATACCCTTCAGGGCAAGAAATTCAAACCAGGTGCTAAGAACAACAATTTATCAGCCTGTTATCTGTGACTTAGAAGGAGTGCACATTACTATTTGTGTCTGAATTACCCTGAAGAAAGATTTTATAAGCAATTTATTTTGTGCAGGGAGAAGTAGTGTTCTGACACAGCTTGAGGGGTGACAAGGATTGTAATATATAAATAATACAATCTATAAAGATGAAATATTTAAAGGGATTAAAAATGCAATAAAGGTCCAGAAATAGCCATTTTTTTGGCACGGGAAGGGATTTTTACATTCACCTTTTTTATATATACAGCTCAAATGTGAAGCCTGATTCACCACTCAATTACTGCAGTTTTAGTCCCCGTATGAGTGAAGTCCTTAAGCATGTGGCAAACTTCAAAAGCCTGTCATTGACTGAAATAAATTCTTGTGCTTCTTCACTGAATGTGACCTTGCAATAAGGCAGGTCTAAAAGGCACTTCAAGGGGTCTTGTAGCTCAGCATTGTGCAGCCTGTGGACTGCAGCTTCTGCTTTTTCTTAATTGGAAGGTGATCTGAAAAACAAATAGATGTAGCTTAAACACTGGTGCACACAATCCTCTATGCAAGGACAGAGGCAAGAAGAATCAAGATGAAGGGTTTAAAATAATGCATGAACTTTTTACTCTGAGCATGTCTTTATTTAATTGGATTAATAGACCACTTTAGCTACACAGAATAAAACACTCTCTTTTTCAATCCCCCCCCAAAAAAGATAATTCTTCAACAGCATTGCTGAACTGTTCCACTTCTTGAAATTATATCATCCATAGCTAAACAATATGTAGATGCCCAACTCGTCAAAATCGCTTGTGATCAAGGTGCAACTGCCTTACAGGCAATCTACCCTGGTACTTATCTGTCCTCACCAACTGAAAGATTACATTTAGGTCTACATAAAATTTTGATATCATGTCTTTTCTCTTGATGCTCCCCATTTTTAGCAAAACTAATTCCAGCTCTTTCAATGTTCCCTTAAAAGCCACATTTTGTAGACCTCTGATCACTCGTAGTGCTGTCTTCTGGACCCTCTCCAGTTGATTTACATTTTTATTGCAATTCAGTGCCCAGAAGTGAATGCAGATGTTCAACCGACAACGTTCCAGCATTAAGTGGAATGGGAGGACTAGCTCTGATGTCCTCCATTCCTTTTGACAGCATGATACTCTGATTCCCATTAAGCTTTTGATCCACTCTAATCCCCAAATGCTTCACTGACAAACTGCTGCCCAGAGTGTCACTCGTTTACTTATATCCCCTAAGTTACAAAACGATAGAAAAGATTCACTCTATCTATCAGCAGCAACTTTAGAGTAGCTAGAATCTAGTAGCTAGTCCAGTTTAACATGCTTGTTGGTCTCAGTGGTCATCCTGGAAAGACTTAATGATCTCAAAGTGTAATACTACTCCTTCCCACAACAGGTACCTTTAATGGGACAGTTGATTCACTTTCTTGAGCAGCCAGTATTTATTAATTGTAAGGGATTCATGTGACTATATTGGACTAGAGACTTAATGCTTTGGTGGTTCAGATAAGGTCAGATAAGTTCATGCTCAACTCCAAAGTTTTCTTCTTGTCCTTACTGAATCACTGTCTTTCTCACACCAGTTCACCAAGGTGATTTTGAATGTTGGTCTCCAAAGTATTTCTAGTCTGACATCATCCATGAGCTTAACAAGTATGCTCCATTTTTTAACTAACCAACAGAAAAAAATACACAGCGTAAACTGACAGACCCAGCAGAGGACCACAGTGCACAATTTTTCATTTTGACAAAGGATCACTGGTAGCTCTTTCCATTCAGCAGCAGTTTCATAAGGGGTTCTGAAGGAAAGAGGATATTTCTTTGAGCTGATGACACGAAAAACCCAAGGTTGACTACCTATGTTTTATCCTAGAACTGCCTTTGCTCTGTCTTCTCTCGTCTCATTGCAGCTGACTGTTGTTGCGGAGGGGAGGGTGGGTATCATAAACATAATGCCCTGGATTTGAGCACTCCATAAACAATGATATTTCTTTAGTGGGGAACAGAATAGCCTTGGCAATGTCAAACATATGTAATTTAAACCAGCCCTATAGAAATAAATCTCATTTCAGTAGTACTGGGTTCTTTCGTAATACTTAATCATGGGCTTCCATGACAGTTCCAGCATCAGAAGGGCTGCAGAACTGGGCCCATCGACAGCAATCAGAGGTTGGTGTTGTTCTATTACTCATTTTTGGATAGTCAGTAAATTATACTGAAGAGAAGAATGCTCCATTTTATGAGGCAATAACAGCCTGGATTTTAGCAGAGAACAAGTCACTTTGTCTGGATTTCAGGCAACTTATCAATGCCCAGTTGTTTGGCTATTATTTATAATATTTCATGGATATTGCCAGATAATTCAAAACTGATTAATGCAGCCCACTTCAGAACCTCTCCATTGTGTCAAAGTAAATTAACAAGAGTCTGCTTGAGTAGGGAAAGTGTTGTCCATTTCTTCTTTCTAAGGTAGAATGATCTTAGATATCCAAGTTCCTTTGTACATTTCTTCTCCTAAGAGTGCATGATCCAACAGCCCTAAAGAAGATGGGAATTCACATGAAGAGATTGGTCAGGCATTTACTGGGTCATTTGCCCTAAGGACTTAATTTTTTTTTACTTTGCTGTAAGCTGTTTTTGCTCTAAGGGTGCAAGTCTTTGAGTCTGCACCTTTTTCTTCAGATTTCCTCACAACTCTTGCAAGTGGCATAATTCCAGCTATTCTCTTCTCGTTGAACTTTCTTTTATGCCCCAAAGTCCAAACACACACACTCACAGAGTGATAATAAGCTTGCAGAAAACATGGTCAATCAATTTTTCTCCAGATGGCAGCAATACCCGGTGGGGAAAGATCGTGGACAGTGGAAGAACAATCCCTAATTTACTGCTTGAAACTTCTGGCAGATTGAGGATAAATCTTAGTAAGTCGGTATCTGGTACTTCTTCTGTCAAAATGTTCAGATATTTCTGCTTAGATATATTTTATATTAAGACACCCATTTGATCACTGAATTATACATTCATTTCAGTTCCCAGTTCACCACAGAATGTCTTAGATGCTCATATATCCACAGATTTTTTTATCTGCAGTATGTATTGTTTTAGAGACACTTTTCAAAGCCAGCATTTTAAGCGAGCAGTTCTGGAGAGGAACACTATCAGGATTAAGACTTTTGCATTGAATGAAATGCAATAATTATAATCAATCAGTAACTCCTTTCCACTCCCTTTGTTCTTCCATCCATTCTGTTTTATTAGCCAGCTTACAGAATTGCTTGAGTTAGAAATTATTTTTTTTTCCCATGTAAATGTGATATTCCCTTAATTTACTGTTTTTATGGTCCCTTCATGATACTGGAAAAGTGGAAAGGAACTCAAATGGGAAATGAGGATGGATTTGAGTGCATCCTACTGCATCGGTCTTCCTCATTATGTTCAGTGCAAGTGTCAGTTCAAATATGCAACTTGAACAATTTGAAAAGTTTTCTATTATTTTTGTTCCTATTTTGGTCGAGAACAAACCAAAGCAATATCAATACACTATTCTGCAGCAGGGACTGCGATTCCTCCTTGGTCACTGCAGTAGATAGTCTTAGACAGCTGGATATCAATGGATCATTTTCCTCTTGTGGTTTGGAACATCCTGGAGAATAAACTGTTAGGATACAGGATGACCAGACAAGTTCTGGAGCATCCACTCTGGAGTTGAAGCCATGTAGTCACTTAATCATTTAAACTGGACAAACAAACAAGACTTTCCTGCTTCAGGTCCATGAAGTAGTTTATTCAGAACCTTTGCCACAATTAAGTGGAAATAGATCAGGGACCTGTCTCGCAAGAAACGCCCTCATTGCAGTTTCTGAAATATTATAGTAGGGGGTTAAAAAAGCGTAGAGTTTCTTAAGTTTTTTGTGAGTTATATATATATGTGTATATATTTTATATACTATATAATTACATATAAAATATGTCTCTATTATATGTAAACATATATGCACATTTTATATAATTTAATAGTATTAATTTATATGTTATATAATGATATTGCATGTATTATATTATATATACACATATTTTTTATATGTCTACTAATATATATAATTTATCTATATTCTAAAGAATCAGAATCACAGAATCATGGAATCATCTAGGTGGGAGGGGACATTTAAGATCATTGAGTCCAACCAGCACGGTATATTTTTATTGGTTTCTTGCCAATTATTCCTTGGAGCAATCTATTATTTTGTTTATTTAGGCATATATGAAAATAAATAATATTAATACTGATCTTAAATTCCAGCATGCATTTTTCCTCTAAATAGGCTAAATACAGTCATCAGTGCAGCAAAGCCCATGGCACTGAATTCTGCAAACACATTCTAAGCCTTTAGCAAGGGTAATTACAGTTAGTTGTTCCACATTTGCTGGCTAATAGCTTAATTGAGTGCTTAGAATGTGTGATACTTGCAGAAAGAATTCATCATTCTTATCATTGACTTTTCCAGCTGACTCCTTCTGTCATCTTGTGTGTTCTCTTGGGCATAGAAGTGGAAGCTACTATTATTTTTATTCTTACAGAAATTTATGCCGTGTTTAGGCAACAATTACAAATCCTGGTTTTACTGCAACTGTGTACGTGTCAGTAGAATTGCATCATTCAAAGTATTACAGATATGAAATAAGATCACTGGTAGCGTAGAAGAGTACTGCTGTGAGAAGGGCTGATAACCTGACATTTGCTCTTTCTAATTTCATATTCAACATGATTTCTTTTGAATAAGTTTGAGCTGTAGTAGTAAGAGATTACCTTCCTCTGAACAATTAAGCTAAATGCATATAACCAGATAACTGCTCTAGAAGAGACAAATGCACAGATACTTCCGTTGACTCGCAAGAAAATTTACACATTCAAATGATTGCTTTTCTCAAAGTTGCATTTCTGTTTTGTTTTGGTTTTGTTCTCCTTTCATTTTCTTTCTTCTTGTTTTTTTCCTTTCATCATTTATTCAGTTAAAAAAGAGAAAATTAATAAAGGAGTTTTGAAATTTTTTGATGGAACAATCTTCCACTTGAAAATGCTGATACAACAAAACATATATGGAAATGTACCTATTTTAACTATTTGTTATAGGGGACTATTTACATACTTTGCAACAGGACAGTTTCTTTGAATTGTCAGGAACATGGACAGTGGGCTTGAGGGGACCCTCAGTGAGTCTACTGACAGCACCAGGTTGTGTAGAATGGTTAACATGCTGGAGGGGAAGGATGCCACCCAGAGGGACCTGGACAGGCTTGACAGTTGGGTACATACTCACCTCTTGAAGTTTAACCAGACCAAGTGCAAGGTCCTGCACCTGAGTCACAGCCATCCCCATCTCAAATTCAGGCTGGGCAGAGAATAGATTGAGAGCAGCCCTGAGGAGAAGGACTTGGGGGTGTTGGTGGATGAGAAGGTCATCCACCATGAGCTGGCAATGTGCACTTGCAGTCTAGAAAGTCAACTATATCTTTGGCTGCATCAAAAGAAGTGTGGCCAGCAGGATGAGTGGGGGATTCTGCCCCTCTACACTGCAGGTGACCCCACCTGCAGTGCTGCATCCAGCTCTGGGACCTCCAACATAAAATAGACATGGACTTGTTGGAGCAACTCCAGAAGAGGCCACAAAGATGCTTAAAGGGCTGGAGCACCTCTTCTGTAAAGACAGGGTAAGAGAGTTGAGGTTGTTCAGCCTGGAGAAAAGATGGCTCTGGGGAGACCTTATAGCCTCCCAGTACCTGAATGAGGCTACAGAAAAGGTGGGGAAGACCTCCTTATCAGATAGTTTAGTGATAGGGTGAGTGGTAACGGTTTAGATTAGAGATTTAGATTAGATCTCAGGAAGAAATTCTTCATTGTGAAGGTGATGAAATGCTGGACCCAGTTGCCCAGAGATGCTGTGGCAGCCGCGTAGCTGGAGGTGTTCTAGGCTAGGCTGGATGAGGCTTTGAGCAACCTGGTCTAGTGGGAGGCATCCTTACCTAAGACAGCAGGGANGCTCTGGGGAGACCTTATAGCCTCCCAGTACCTGAATGAGGCTACAGAAAAGGTGGGGAAGACCTCCTTATCAGATAGTTTAGTGATAGGGTGAGTGGTAACGGTTTAGATTAGAGATTTAGATTAGATCTCAGGAAGAAATTCTTCATTGTGAAGGTGATGAAATGCTGGACCCAGTTGCCCAGAGATGCTGTGGCAGCCGCGTAGCTGGAGGTGTTCTAGGCTAGGCTGGATGAGGCTTTGAGCAACCTGGTCTAGTGGGAGGCATCCTTACCTAAGACAGCAGGGATGGAACTTAATCATCTTTAAGGTCCCTTCTGTCTATAACCACTCTATGATTCCGTAATACAAGTATCAAGTGTCCTGACTTAATATTGCCCAAATCTTCCTTGCTTTTTTTGTGGGAACAGATGACCTTGTGAGGTCTTCTGTAGTCTAAGTTAGTGTATGTGTCTAAGATTTTTGCTACTACAGGAATAAAGCAGATAAAATATTCTTGGAATATCTTTGTAGTCATAGGATTTTGATTTTTCAAGAGGTTACTTGTGTGAAACTAAATTTGTAAATGTCCATAATCCTTGTGGTACATAAAATCCACATTGAATAGGTTTAATAAACAAACCCAGTATACTTTTATTCTTTCTGAGTATTATTCCTGGAATAAATAAACAGATATCATTTACCTTTAAAGGATTTAGGATATGGTTTAATCATGGCCTTTGAGTATACTTCTATTTGTGAGAGAAAATACTCAGTGTTAGAGCATGCTTTAATCTAATAAAATGCTGCAAAAGCCAGGGCACCGAATGGACATCAGCATAAAGAAATTTGAAGCAATACAAGGTAAATGGAAGTAAAATGCATGTTTCTAGTTTTCAGTAACATCAGTAAGTATCATTTCTGAAGACTGTGGATTTTTAGTATCACTCTGTGCCCTTAAACACAGATTATATGCCTTTCTGTTTAAAAATATATCTTCCACCTTAAGCTCATATTGGTAGCTTGTAATCAAGAGCCGTAGGATAAGGCTCTACGCTGTATGATATACCAAAGTGTGACTATTTGTGGTAATAGTCTCTGTTAGCCTCAACTTGTTCAAATACATGGCATCCATTTATCTAACTGAAAAAAAAAAAAGTTTATGCAGAAAGAAGAAAACTTAGTTTTTTAAGCTATTTCTCTCACAACAACTACCTTCTTTTTATAGCCTTTCTTCTGCTCCAAGTTATTATTATTCGCACACCATACCGTATTTCACACTATAACATGTTTATTAGCAGCAATGTGTGATGTCCTAGGCAGTGCGGGAATCCATAATTTACTGACTCCCTTTTCCTCCAGTGAGCATTAAAATGCTGTTCCAATGGATCTCACAATGCTCCTTGGTGGCCTTCGGGCTACCCTGATGAGCTGCTCATCCTGTTGGTGCCTGAGGTTTGGGCTAAAGCACTGAACTGGTCTAAAACTCATAATTCTATGCGCTCATCTGATACTTCTAATTTATGTACGTTCTGCACAGATTGTGTCTACACTCAAGAAGACCTATGACTTTTATCCTGAGTGCTGTCCTTGAACTAACAGGCCGGCTGCCTATTTATATAAATTCTTGGGCAGCCCTTGCCATCAAAATTACCTAGAGACTCTGAGGATGCTTTCAAACTTCTGGTTTTGCAAATTCTTTGCAAATTCTTGGTAGAAACGAGTTGGAGTAACTTCAGAAAGGCTGGCATGTCTTTGATAATTTAGGGAGTGCTTCTCAACTGGTGAGGCTTGCCTTAGTGGTGAGTAAGAGGTAAATGCAAATACATCTTTAGAGCATCATTCTGCCCCCTTGGAAGGTGTGTCAGTGCATCAGGTAGGCCCAGAAAGCAGTCCAGGTGGTGACTGTCTACTTTGAGCAGAGCTGAACTTCCCCCTGGACTTTATTGCCTATATCATAAATTATTATAATAGGACCTTAAACTCACAGTACACAAATAGATCCTTCAAAGATCCTTATCTCCACCTGAATCCTTCTAAAAAGACCAGCTTCATTGAACACATGGGTATCGAATGCCACTAGAAATGCCATACTGTATCCAAGACATCTGGACAGAGCCAGCAGATATCACCAGGACCTTTGGGAATTCACATCACTATGGACAACAAGATGGGAAGCTAGGCAGGGGAGAACAGGACATTGTTGTAGTCCACAGGGTGAGACTGTGATTCCTCTGACCAAATTCTAGTATCATGGAATCATAGAATCATAGAGTGGTTAGAGTTGGAAGGGAGCTTAAAGATCATCAAGTTCCAACCCCCCTGCCATGGGCAGGGACACTTCCCATCAGACCAGGTTGCTCAAAGCCCCATCCAGCCTGGTCTTGAACACTTCCAGGGATGGGGCATCCACAGCTTCTCTAGGCAACCTATTCCAGTGTCTCACCACCAAATGCCAAATGTAGGCATCTCCTGTGAGATAAGATACACTTCTACACTTCAATGACTTTATGACTATCTCTCATCAACTATAAAAAGAAATGAGAGTAACTTGTTTAAAAAGTGATGCCCACACAGAAAACACCCACATTAAACCCTGTCTTCAAGTTCTCTTTACAGTCATTGAGGAGAACCAGACACCTTGCCTGAAACTGGAATGAGCTGCCATCTGGAAATTTTCATCTCTATTTACACCGACTGAAGACAGAGCATAGAAACTTTCCTGGACTGCACATATAACTGTAAAACGATAGAACGTAGACTTCAGAAGCAAAATATATATTTTTAGCATCAGCTCTTCCTTTTCTAGTCCATTAAAAGGGTCTATGTCTTTAAGCTAGATCAAATCATAGTAAAAACAGTAACACAATTCATCAGACGTGACTTTTAACATACTGGACATAAAGGTAGTTTAAGATGACACTTAATCTTTTTCTTTCCTAAATAAATGTTCTTAAAACTAGTTGTGTTTCCTTGCATCACTTAAAGTGAGAACATTATTTAGCATTCAGAGATGTTAGATAGTAAAATGGTAAAACACAGTTCTGTGAAAGGGATATTACTTTAGATACAGGGTTTTTTCCCTAACAATTCAAAAATACTCAATAATTTGTGGCAAATTATGAATGTTGTTATTACATATTTTTTAGGTCTTTAGGTTGAACAGGGTGGTGAAGCATTAGTGAAAAGAAAACAAACGAAAACGACAACATCTGTCTTGGAAGAAATTCATACCTCTCCTTTCTTCTAGTGTTTTATGCTGCCTTTACCACCAAACTGAATGCCTTCCCTGGTAAAGGCATAGTAATATTATTTTTATTCGGTGTGTGGTAACATCTAGTCTAAATTTGATTTTATTGTGGTATTCCCAAAAGCTGAAAAAGACTCGTTAAAGTATAGATTTGTCAAAGCTTACAAGGAAATTTTCAGAATCACCATCACATTATGCAAAGCAGGAGAACAACACCTTGCAAAATTTACTTAAGCTGTACTCAGAGCTATGTGAAACATTGTCCAGGGTTAGATTAATCTGGCTGCTCAAATATCTTGCCTCTAATTTTGTTCCAAACTGGGTGAATGACAGAAGCTTTTCCTGCATATTTGTGCATGTACACTAGTTACAGTTTAACTTCACCCTCTCTATCTCTGAACAAAAAATAAGTGTTTGCGTTCTGTTGATATGCAATGCTATAAAATAAAATATATACGTGGGTACCAAGGGTATCCCAGATGCTTATTCAGTCTTTATAAACAGATTACATTGACAGAATCTCATAAAATGAAACTCATAACTCAGTTGTGCATTGGATAAAAAACATATTTGATCAGTTCCAGATTTTCCAGCTTTCGGTTTCCTGGATTTTTTGCTGTTACATGTGTTAAAGTAAGAACTAAGAACTACTGTTGTCTGCCTTCTGTAGAGCATTCACAATCATACTCTCTCACCCTGTCCTCTCTTATTTGTCATCTTTCTGAGTCAAATCAGGTATAGAACAGGCTTTTCAGTCTTCTCCCACCTGAATTCGTATCTGTCCTTGCATTTCTCTGACCATTGACTTCTGCATTGTACATAAGTGTCACTTATGTGGAGATACTGACTGTTCTGCTCTCTTGTACTTCAATGGCTGGGAATTATGTCTATTCCTTTCACCTGAATGGTAAGGAGAGAAATACCCAGAGAAGTCCTATCTCCTCCTTGATGGTCACTATATCAAGATCTCTTTGTACCTCTTTATTATCCAAACATCCTCCTCACTTTGTCAAGTACTTTCAGTTATTTTACTAACATCGGTGCTGATGCCAGAGACTTAGGCTGTGTATTCTTTCTCAAACAGTT
Organism: Nycticryphes semicollaris; assembly: GCA_013400055.1. Lineage (NCBI taxonomy): Eukaryota > Metazoa > Chordata > Aves > Charadriiformes > Rostratulidae > Nycticryphes > Nycticryphes semicollaris. Next base: position 158,503 of record VXBJ01004818.1, on the reverse strand, counting down.
ATTTTCTGTGTTGTAGTCCTACGTATTCATCCAGTTAAAGTACACCCATGAGAGAAGACAAAGGGCAAAAAGAAGGCATAATAACAATTCATTTCAGCTAACCCAATTCAGAGAAGCTAAACTTGTAATCCAAAAGCTGGAGATGTAAAGCTGTGCCATGACATGCTTGTAGCGTATTGACATCTACTGTGCATTGACAGGAAGGAAGGGTTGAATTATTTGTCAAATATAAATTTGGGGAACATTTTTCTGTGGAGAACATGACAGAGATCACAGATTAGTTTCCTTGCAACTTCACAGAGATCTGAGTGCACATCCTTTCAGTAACAGGTGGATTTAATCCATATATTCTGTTTTCTGCAACCTCCTTTGCAGGCACCAGATGATTCCTGTTACACTCCAACTTTTACCCCTTTCTTGTTTTGGTTTGGTAGGAGAAAAAAAGAAAACTCATCCAGCTCAAGTTTTTCAAGATGAACAGCACTGAATTATCCCCAATGTAAATGAACCGAGGGGGATAAATTACCTTATTCCTTACAATCTTTTTATTTTATAGCCGCTAAAACCTAAAGAGAGGAGCTGTTGTAGATGTTGTGAGCTACTGCTTGATTTGTGGTCACAGATGTCCAAACCTTGTGTTTATGAAATAAGAGAATATGAAAAATTGTGAAGTTTCTGGTTTTTCTCTAGTTAGCAGAGCTCCTTCATTGGCTAAGAAACCATATTCTCAGCTCATCAGGCACAGAGACCAAACATTAGCTTATATCTTCTTAATTCCCTCATTGCTAAATAGAAGATTTATAAGTATTAATTTACTCCTTTTATGTCTGTGGTGTTCCCATTATACAGCAAAAAAAAGGGAACAATGTGCCTGATACAATGCAAATCTGTAAGACACATGGAACCCATTTGTACCTTGTCACATAAGACATTCTCAAAAAGAGGAAGAGTCGTATGTCCACATGTAATGCACTAACTCTTGTCTGCAAATTCACTATTTAACTTCCTTTAAGTAAATTATTTGAGGTACAGCCAAGGTACACGCAAGACACAGCTACATTTCAATGAGGTGTGAAATAATTAATATTTGGGTAACTTTCACAACTGAATAGGGAAAAAATTCTGCATTGCTTTTGAAGTGACTGTGATAGATATTCTGCATTGTAGTAGTCCTCCAGCCAATATCTACATTAAAAAAAATCCCCAGAGGGAAAAATAAAGCCTGAGCAGAGAATTAAGTTCTCCCAAGAACGTTTTCAACATACACAGCTACTTTGACTGCGCAGCACAGATTCACCTTTCCAAATCATTGTCCTTCAAAACGCACATTTCAGACTACAATTCTCTGCAGTAGCTACTCAATATCCTTCATTTCACATGTTTTTCCATTCTTTATTCAAATTTATCAGAGCCAGAGGTTTCTTCTGTGTGACAGGATACTGAGTCCATGCATCAACATATTTCAGGGATACTGAATTTAAGATCACTAATTGCCCCACTGTGAACCTGCTGATTTTTTATCTCATCAGTTGATATAAATCATGGCAGACTTTTGTAGATTTTCCTAAATGTCTGCATAGGCAAAAATCCTTCTTTATTTCCTCTCTTCCATGTGATCTGCTTTAGTACTTAGTAAAAAAGTTGAATCTAGGTTTTAACAAGATGATTATTAAAATAATGCAATAATGCTAATGCATTAATTTTATGCAACATTGATGCTCACTGGGCTGTATATTTTTGGTTTTTTTTCTCTCTTCTGACTCAAGTGTTTTTATGCACTTTAGAAATTCACTTTCAAAGTGTTAGCCAGCTATGTATATTGAAAATATAGCAACATCTGTATATATGTATACCTCGTTGATTTCCAGCAGTTGTCCCAGAATAACTTCTTAATTATTTTTCTAGTAATTATCTTGAAATTTAATTATAAAGTCTCATCTGTAAAAGTTCTGGAGTTAATATGCTATTATTTGCCAAAGTGCTAACTTCTAATGACAGATGAACTTGTTAGTGATTTCTCACATAAAAAAAAGAAAAAAACAAAAACAAAAAAGACAACAACAACAAACAGCCAAATCCTGATATTTTTTTAAGGTTCTCTAAACATTTCTTTAAGAGTATAGTTCTTACTCTACATTGAAAAAAGATACCTGAAAACTAATTGTTGAGGGCTGAATAGGAGGACAGTTCTCAGAAGTGAAAAGTGTTAGACTATTACACTGTTATATCCAAAGGAATTTCCATATCTTAGAGTGCTTCAGACTATGTGGGAAGTCCTTTGGGAATACACTGCTTGTCTCTGCTCCAGTAATGGAGCTTATCGTCTCTGCATCTACTCACCACTGTGAGAGCTGAGTTGACAAAATTAGGGAGAGCTGCTCTTCACAGAGAAGAGGAGATGTACACTTTGCTATGCAGTTGCTGAGATTTGTGGTAGTTATCTGAGAGGATGCCATAGACTCACAGACCAGCTAGCCGAGAAAGTTGCTATTCCAGTGATAAAATCTGTGACCTGCTGTCCACTACATGAAGACACACACATACCTGGGCACATCATTAACAGTTTTAAACTTTATCTTCAAGCAACACCGAACCATTATTGGGGCCTCTAAGAACAGGTCCACATGGTGAGGGGCAGAGCTTTGAGGATGGGTTTGACAGTCTTGTGCTGTGTGTCCCCATGCTGGCTGCCTTGATGACCTTTTTCAGACTGTCTGTACTGCAGGATAAAAGTGTCCACACTGTGGGTGCATCAAAAAGCATCAGCCCTCAGACCGTTTCTCTTAACTGCTCGCAGGGAAGCTGGACCTGAGTTAAAAGATCAGGTTCACCTCCTGCAGCCAGTTCTGTCTGAAGTAATTGCTGGATGCAGACTTACAATGTGGGAGAGGGAGAGGCTTAAAAGAGCTCTGAGATTTGCCTTCCCTTGTCACTGTAAAAATCTTGAAATGCTGAAACAAAACAGTTACATACATGTCTGAATTCCCACATCTATCAAACTAAGTGTTTCACTGAAAAGTGAGTACATATTTGCTACCTCTGGGGTTTGTGGTTGTTTTCTGTGAATTGTTGTGGTTTCTTTTTATTTTTTTTATTTTTTTTTTTTTATGGTGCTATGCAACCAGGAACTGCTTTCACAAAGATGAGGATTTGAAGTCTATTAGCAGAAGCTTCTGTCTTAACATTTAAACTAGCCCACTCATTGGGACTAGAATATTACTGTATAGTCTCCAAGTTCTGGCAGGAGACAAAACCAGCACATTGAGCATATAGTTAAATGGCAAAACATGTCCTATAATCCTTTTCATTGGAAAGTTTTGTGGTAGTGGGTTTTTTTACAAGAAGGCAGCCGCTGATGCTGTCTGTTTTAAACAAAAAATATATAAAGAAGGGGAAAGAACGCTGTCAAATGACTTTTTGAACCCAAACTGAATATGGCTATTTTAGAGAACTACAAAAGTATTTCTTTTTCTAGTGCCCTCTCGTGACAACCTTTAGTGGGCAAGTAATACATCATCAGAGGTCTGTGCTTTCAGCAGCACATCTATTACAGCAGATTGCTTTGAAGGAGCAGTGTAGAAGAGGGAGTTACAGTCATCAATTACAGCCGCTAGAAATATGTCAACAGGTTCATGTCTGAGATTCCTCTCTAGCCTTGGAAAGCAGGAACTGAAGAGCTCTACTAGCTGCAAGTTGCAGTCTTTTATGTAGCATGAAAATTTAGAATTTGCCCAAACTTTCTTGCTCAAGGCCAGTATTAACTATGCAATGAAATGCATTTATTACTTTTCATATACCTAAAAATAAATTTAAAGTTGTTTTTTAATGATGTCATGAAAATTGAGAGTCTTGCTTTCCCTAAAAACCATGATGCATAATTCTTCACTTCCCTACGGTTCCCTGTGAAATTAGCATTGTTATTTATGTCGTGGAGCCTCAAGCAAGGCAACATTTTACAAGATATGCCACATAACCTGGGAAGACATGGGCATCTCTGGGGAGATGTGAGTATGTGAAGGGGAATTTGATCCAAAGCCAACTGAAGGCAGTGGAATCACAACTTTCCTCTCTAAGTTTTAGGTGACCTCTGTGACCGCTTCAGACCCTTTTGTGCCTTCCAGCCCAAGGCCTGAATATCTGTGACAGTGGCAATGAAATGGCATTCAAGTCCTTGATGAGACAAAAATATTTTCTGAAGTTGGGTTTTCCTCAGGCTTCTCTAATTGCAATGAAACTCCAGCTATTTGTCACTAAAACTTAGACAGGTATAAATATAAATGTAATATTGTAATTGTAATTGTAATAAATGTGTTCTTGGTGATAGTAAATTCATTATTTCTCAAAACCTGTTGTGGTGGGTTAACTTTAGAGGGTTCCATGACCCCCACCGACCTGCTCCATCGTTCCTCCTACTCAACAGTGGAGTTGAACAATGAAAAACAAAGACAACTGCTAAAACACCTTACCCTCACCCCCTTTTCTTCCCATTGCCAGCTTCCCTCCTTATCCCCTGACCCCCTCCCCACCCCGAGGGGCGCAGTGCTGATGATGAGGGTTTTGGTCTGTCCTTCAGGGACAACCTGCAAGAAATATCCCCCTGCTGCAGCCTGGGGCCCTCCCTGGACAGCAGGGTGGGTCTCTGCTCCAGCGGGTTNCTCTAAGTTTTAGGTGACCTCTGTGACCGCTTCAGACCCTTTTGTGCCTTCCAGCCCAAGGCCTGAATATCTGTGACAGTGGCAATGAAATGGCATTCAAGTCCTTGATGAGACAAAAATATTTTCTGAAGTTGGGTTTTCCTCAGGCTTCTCTAATTGCAATGAAACTCCAGCTATTTGTCACTAAAACTTAGACAGGTATAAATATAAATGTAATATTGTAATTGTAATTGTAATAAATGTGTTCTTGGTGATAGTAAATTCATTATTTCTCAAAACCTGTTGTGGTGGGTTAACTTTAGAGGGTTCCATGACCCCCACCGACCTGCTCCATCGTTCCTCCTACTCAACAGTGGAGTTGAACAATGAAAAACAAAGACAACTGCTAAAACACCTTACCCTCACCCCCTTTTCTTCCCATTCCCAGCTTCCCTCCTTATCCCCTGACCCCCTCCCCACCCCGAGGGGCGCAGCGCTGATGATGAGGGTTTTGGTCTGTCCTTCAGGGACAACCTGCAAGAAATATCCCCCTGCTGCAGCCTGGGGCCCTCCCTGGACAGCAGGGTGGGTCTCTGCTCCAGCGGGTTCTCTCCAGGGCTGCAGGGGATCCTTGCTCCAGGTCTGCAGCACCTCCTGCCATCCTTCTCCTGCACCTTCAGGCCCCCTCTGCTGCTGCTCTCTCCTTGCCTTCCTCCTCCTCTTCCTGGGCCACCTTCCACCCTTTCCCAAACCTCTTAAGGCTCAAAGAGTTGGGGTTGTTCAGTTTGAGAAGAGAAGGCTCCAGGGAGACCTCACAGCAGCCTTCCAGTACCTGAAGGGAGCCTACAGGAGAGCTGGGGAGGGACTCTTCATCAGGGAGTGGAGTGATAAAACAAGGGGTAATGGCTTTAAATTGAAAGAGGGGAGATTTAGATTAGATACCAGAAAGAAATTATTTACTGTGATGGTGGTGAAGCACTGGAACGGGTTGCCCAAAGAAGTTGTGGAAGCCCCATCCCTGGAGATGTTCAAGGCTAGGCTGGATGGGACTTTGAGCAACCTGGTCTAGTGGGAGGTGTCCCTGCCCATGGCAGGAGATTGAAACAAGATGATCTTTACGGTCCCTTCCAAGTCTAATGATTCTATGATTCTCTTTCCCCCGCTCCTAGCATCCCCAGCTTGGTTGAGGGGCTCAGTTGTTTCCTGCTGTGGGTCCCTTGGAGCCAGCTGGGACCAGGTGTGTTTGGCACAGGGCAGCCCCAGCTACCTCTTACACAGGTCGTCCAGCAGCCCCTAAATCCACCTCCCAGGCCTGGGCCCCCAGAACATTATTTTGGATCTGCAGAGGTGAGTAAAAACTACTAATGTCATTTCCTGGGCCAGGTAAAAGACAAGATAGCAGCAAAGCATCCCTGGAGTTTGGCAGTGGCTGTGGGAGGAGATCATACTCTCTTTTCATGTCCTTTACTGACTTGTCTCATGAAGCTGTGATGCAAGGTCTCCAGTTGCAAAGATGTTGCTGAAAGTGATTTAAACTATGTCATTCTAGTCTCAGGTAGGAGGGAATTTCCTGACTGCAGCCTGTTTGCTGGAAGTAAAAGACATTTTGGCTGAGCTGAAGTGTGGTTAATGAGGAGCAGTCAGACTTATTTCCTTGCAAAGTTTAATTTCTTTCTGTTTCCTACTTGGGCTGAGAACTCCACCTTTCATGGGCACAGCACCAGAATTGGGTTCAGGACATGCTGAAATCCCATGGTAAATGACCCAGTTTTTGCACATTAGGTATTCTTGTGCCTCTTAAAGCATTACGGCTCTGCCTTTCAAGTCTGAACCTCTGAGTGACTGAAGACAGAGTAAGATGAAGATCTTTAGCATATATAGAATTGGAATCTGCTGATTGATGAAAGAGCCACTCAGAAGATTTTTATAACAAGATGCATGATGAGTAAGGAGATTTTGCAGCCAAACAAGGCTCAAAAAGCCTTGCATGTTCTTCCATCATAAATATGAACCTTTCTCCCAACCTGAGCACCATTGAGACCAATCACTCTCTGAAATCAAAGCTATGTTCTCCAATTGCTTCAAATGGTACGAACTTAGAGTCAGGAATTTCAGCTTTTGTTTAACCAGCAGGACTTTCTGAAATGAGCTTTTAAGGTTAGCGGGAATGCATTTACAGAAAGATTTTCATTTTATTCTGAATAGCCAAGGCATCTGTGCATCAAATGCTATTCCCTTCCTGGTGCCTGGCAAAGCAATTTTCAAAGTCCTTGACTCATTGAAAAGATCACTGCTTCCTGTATGCACTGGAATGCTGATTGAGATGACCTTACATATCTGCAGACCATCAGCCTTTTCTCCTTTCTCCTGGGAAGGAAACTTGTTTATGAAATTATGTTTTCAATAGCAGTGGCAGCCAGAATTCTGATTAGGCTAGTGTGTTTGCCCCTTGGAAAAGGAACAAGAATGACACAGGAGCCAAAGTTTTAATCATTTTGGCAGTTTTCCCCATTCATAAAGGTTCAGGAGAAAAAAAATTCAGGACAGGGTCATATGCAGGTATGTTATGCATGTGTAGAACTGTTGTGTATTCTTGTGTTTACCAGATTCTGATGCAATGTACAATTACGATTTTTTTTTTTCACATCTACTTGGAGTATCAAAAAAGAAAGCATCTCTGTGAGTCAATCACAGACTAATACTTCCCTTTCCAATGTATAGCTCATGAGGGTGACCACTGTCATTCTTTAATGCATTTGAGAAAAGCTGGAATGAAAACCCAACTTCTACATGAAGCTGTGCAACTATGTCCTATTTCAGGATGCTGTGCCTATGAGGGCACCTATGCCAAAAGCTTTATAAAAAAATGAGGGGGAGACAAAAAAAAAAGTGATTGTCATCCTCTGCTCTTCTGAAGGAAAATGAGAACACTTACTCCTTCTGAAAGAAGAGAAAATATCAGGGCAGATTTGGGCATCCTGAGCTCATGTGTCTTCTGAATTCATTACTAGCTAGCAGCCTTACTGCATCTCCACTCCAGTGCATTCACTCTGGGACAAAGGGAAGGTAGTTTCTTCTGTGAGAGATGGACGGCAAACCTACATGGTGATGCTCCACTCAGACTGAATCAATGTGAGAGTGAAATGGGTTGAAGACACTTTGAATCTCTACTTTTTTCTGTCCCTCTGCTCTGCTCTGATGAGACCCAAACTGGAATACTGCATGCAGCTCTGGGGTCCCTAAAGTAAGAAGGACATGGATCTGTTGGAGTGGGGACAGAGGAACCCATAAAGATGATCAGAAGGCTGGAGCACCTCTGTTGTGAGGACAGGCTAAGACTTGGTGTTGTTCAGTATGGAGAAGAGAAGGCTCCAGGGAGACCTTATAGCCCCTTCCAGTACCTAAAGGGGGCTACAGAAAAGATAGGGAGAGACTCTTTATCAGGGAGCATAGTGATAGGATAAGGGATAATGGTTTTAAACTGGAAGAGGGTAGATTTAGATCAGATATTAGGAAAAAATTCTTTAGTGTGAGGGTGGAGAGACACTGGCACATGTTGCCCAGAGAAGTTGTGGCTGCCCCATCCCTGGAGGTGTTCAAGGTCAGGCTGGATGGGGCTTTGAGCAACCTGGTCTGGTGGGAGGTGTCCCTGCCCATGGCAGGAGGTGGGAACTGTGTGATTTTTAAGGTCCTTTCTAACTCTAACCATACTATGAGTCTATGTTTCTCTATAGGGCTGTCCTCTGCCTCTGGGCATTGGGAACACAAGAAGAGGTGAATCAAGGTATGGAATGGACATATGTGAACTGACAAGGTTGGCCTCATTCAAGAGATGAAGACAGAACTCTCATGTACTATTCATCAGGTATCTTCCTTGAAATCAGTATGAATTAGTGAATTACTGCTGCAGCTGATGTTATTAATAAAACATCAACAACCAAGTGTCATTAGATAAGGTCTAGAAACAGCAGCGTGTTATACCCTTACATGAAAACGCCAGTTATTTACAGTATATTTAAGATTCCAACATGGGGTCTAATGCAATTAGCCAAAATCATTTTGAAAATAGCTAAGAATCCCTAGGATGTCTCAACAGGCTAAAAGAAGTCTAAGTAGAGTTAAAAAGTCGTTATTAATGACCCTGCTGTGATGGAATAAAACAGAAGCCGCTGCTCCTTGCTAAGCAAATGAAACCAAAGAGACATTACTTATCCTTATTAATTCCATGGTCTTAATTCCTGATGGAAATTTTCGGATTTCCTCTCCCATAAATACATTTTCCTCCAGTAATTTGACTTACGTCTTGCACAAAGTGCCAGCTTGCTTCAAATAGCTCTGTGCTGGCTCAAGATTTCTCTGTAATTTAGTCAGAGCTGTTACATTTACCAGTTGCGGTAGTTTTTTTCTGTCTTTTGGAAAACTGGGGTTTGCTTTTTGCTTTATAAATTTTACATTTTAAATATTTATTTTAGGGAGCTAATTAGAAAAATCAAGAGCACATTGGAGGGAAGCATAATGGATCCATTTATAGGGAACACATGCTTAAGGACATGCAACACATTACAACACATACTGCATTTGAGTTTCTCAGTGTCTTTCTAAGGTTTAATAGAAATTAGGGGGATTTTTCATTTGTCTATTTGTTTTGTTTTTTTGCTTTCCCAAGTCTCTGTTTCAAGCTGGGATGTTTTGTCTGGTTGACTGACTGGTTGGTTTTTTTGAATTTCACCTAGGAATGCGATAAGAATTTTCAGCAAGGAATTTAGGGGAAAATGCATTTTTTCCTCATTAAAAAAAGTAGTTTTGCTTCACAGTTAACAGGATTTTACAATCCTTGTAGAGGTTTGGGAGTCAGCAGGAGACCTGCTGTTGTGACCTTTACCTGAAAGTCCAGTGAAAATTAATTATGGTCAGACAATTTCTTAGCTCCCCATGAGCAGAAGAGGGCTGTCCACCAAGCAGTTGGGATGTCCCCACAATCCCTATATGAACCCCAATGAGGCTACAAGTGGTTTTTTTTATTCAAATAACTCCAAGTAGAAAAACAGAAAGGACTATTTTTCCAGTGGCTTGTCCAATAGTTTCGTGGTACTCATCTCTTGTAAGAAGGAGGAAGAGACACAAATGGATTGGAGAAAAACAGAGTCACAAAGGGATTAATTAAAAAAAATCAAGAGAAGGCAGAACAAAGGCTGGGAGAAAGAATAGAATAGTTTAGAAGTGTATAAGGGTGGTAGGAATAATTTAGATACTGGAACAGGAGAGTCCCTGACGATACAGGACAGTTTTGGTATAACACCCAGGGCTGAATGCAGGTGCTGGTGCTCTCCATTTGCATTCCTTTGCTATCGGCAGGAGTAGGTGTTGACTCCAAACCACAGACATGTAGAAGCAGGTCTTTACCTGTGCTGGGAGTCTAATTATACTTTCTGATATTCTCTGTAATCAGATTAATTCACAATTACTTCCCCAAGATCCCTACTTTCTTCAAGGGGGAATAGACTGATCAAATTTGGGATAAAGCAGTGACATATTACTGAAGGGTCTGTTGTCTGTGGGATCCTCATAGTATTATTTACAGAATGAGATATTTAAATGAGGTGGCGGAAAGAGGATGAGAGGCGCTGACCTCCATGTGTGGCATACTGGAAGCTATTCTGAACAACGGGATTGTTTTCCTGTTTCTGCCAATCAGCATGTCACTTCAATTGTATAACTGCTGCCGACTACATTTTCCTTTTCTGAATGAAGAGGGTAAGATATTCAAGGACAGATTTGTTTTTGATTGAACTCTCCCAGCTACAACAGAAACCTACTGGAATTTGCCTTTGAGTATACCAGATTGCTAAACACTGTGTCAGCCTCTCAGGTCAAGTATGACAAAACAATGTTGTATATTTATAAGTATGACATTAATAATACCACAATGACCTCCCCCCTCATGCCCATAAGTGATGTGGGAAGGTTAAGTCAGGAAGAGCTCTGAGAAGCTTCCGAATGTGCTGTAGACATGGCCTTGGGGAAATGAATGGGGTTCTAATCAGTGCAGGACCTATTCAGTGAGAAGGAAATATTATTTGTGTGTTGGATTAAACGAATAAATAGTAAAGCTGAATATCTATCCATTCATTGATTTATGTCTGGGTTGAGCTAAAGTTGCAAATGAAGCTATTTGTAAAGTCTTGTGGCAACCCAAAAGGGGATGGCCAACAGTATCTGTCATGTGAAGGCAAGGGTTGTGAAGAAGAAACATACTGTTGTTCTGCTAAAAGCATCTGATCCAGGCTTGAGAGATATCTTGGAGAGTTTCATAGTCAGGACAAGCCCATTATCAGTTATGTTGCAGTAGTATTGAAAGGCCAAAACTGTGCTTAGCACTCTGCACACTACATAAGGAAGAGAATTGCCCTGAAATAACTACCAGTTAAATAGACAAGTGATGAAAAGAAAGATTCACTCATGGTTGTAAGCTCATTTACACAGAAACTGTAGGATAGGATAGACTTAAATCTAGATGTCAAGTCTTGGCTAAAAAGCTTAACCTTAAAAATTGCAACTCTTTCATTATGTCTTCTCCCCCAGATTGGAGGTCAGATCATTTCACTTATAGAGATGACATGGGCAGAGGAAATTCAGATACACCAGATCCTCTCTATTACACAAGCTTCTGTTCATGCAGCATCACCAGGCATGCAATGCAGCTGTACAACCTTACAATGTTTTTTGTCTTCCTTGACCAATTTCCTTCCCTTTGCCAAAAAATTGCAGAGCACAGGTGAGACACCCTTTCTTGTTGTCTCCCTCCATCTCTTTGGATTCCTGCTTTGTCTTCTCTTTGCCGGCATTTTAGGGGAGGCCTTGAGGATTTTGGGGGTGTTCGTTGGTCTTTTTAATTTACATGCTGATCCTATCTTCAGATGCTGCAAAACTTCCCAGTTTCACTCATTCTGCACATTTAAACATCAAGGATGTTTAGATTACCATGTTCACTGATTATTTTTTTTCCCTTACTTTACTCTTTTTTTATTCTCATGCAGACATTTCGACAGTTTTGGAGCTAATCATCTCAGAACCTGTACCTAGTGAAGAATCAGTCATTTAAAATCTTGATGTCATGGATAAAATTTTATGAAATATCTCCCTTTAATCCTCCCATTTCTCTAAAAAAAAAAAAAACAAAAAAAAACAACAAACTAAAAAAACCCCAAAGAACTATTCCCAAGACATTAACCTTGTGATCAGGAAGGGAATATTCAGGGACAAACAAACATGCACAAACAAGCTGTTCCTTAAATGGATCTCCAGTTTATCATCCCAGGGTGCTGACTGGGAGCCTGTATATTCCAACAAAGTAACAATGCTACAGAAATAATGCAAATGCAGTTACATTATGATTTTTTAACTGTATTTCTGTTTGTGTGAAAACATATGCATTGCATATTGGCTTTTTGCCACTTTCTAGTCCCTGTAAAATTACCTCATGGGCTGTATGCAAGCAGACATTTTGAAAGTGTCTCTAAAAGAAGGTAGAGTGAACAGGCAGATTATTTTAGAAACAACTGTGTGTAATTCCATTTGCATTAAAACAAGGAAAGCTTCATAGCAGAGCAACAAGATGATAGAATCAGAGGAATGACTTGGATCTGAGGAATGATTGAGCAGACTAGGAGTCTTCAACCTGGAAAAGAGGTAACTGAAAGGAAAGATAGTGTAAATCTGCAGACATATGAGTGGCACACAGACTGAAGATTGCTCCATCTCTTTGAGTTCAGAGGAAAAGACTCCTCTAGAGCACTTACTACCCTTAGTTTGCCTGATCCAAATTTATTAAGTTGGCAGAATTTAAAAAAGGCCACAATACCTGTGGGAGATGTTTTGTTAAGTACTGACTACTTCTTAGTGATTTCATAACCATATGGAGGAAGTTGTTTGCTGGAATATAGATATTTACAGTGTAGGTGTCTACATCTGAACTATGTTCCTCCCAAAGCTTTCTTTCTAGTGAATGGAGATTGAGTCAATCAACTTAGTGAAGCCTAAAACACGATTCACCTCATCCTAAAATAGTTATATAAAACAGATCAGACTGACTACACCCTCAACAAGCGTGTTCCATTCCATGGGCTGTAGAAAAGACACCAAGCTTGAGGTATAGAAATCTACACTGTAATTAAAAGCAGTTTGATCAACCTTTCCATCTGATAGTCCTGGAGACTGATTTCTGTGGCTTTCACTGGCTTTCTGACTTCAGCTGTCCTAGAAATTAGACACATAGAATGGGACTTCTGAAGACAACAAAATCTTAAATGTTCCCTTCACTTTGAGATGGCCAACACCAAATTGAGATGAGGAATAGTGAGTGCTGCTGCGTCTGAGCTAGAGTAGACTGTGATCAGTCATATTATCCTGGCTGAGCCTCGTTAACAGGTTGTATCCTTCCTTCCATATCACTTTCTTCCATCTTTCTTAATATCCTGCTCCTCTGCTAGAAATGATTGCACCTTCAGTTTACACTGAAAGTGTTATTAAGCATTGGAATAGGCTGCCCAGGGAAGTGACTGAGGCACCATCACTGGAGGTATTGAAAAAACAGGTTGGCATAGTACTCAGTGACATGGTTCTTATCAGTCAAGTTGATGGCTGGACTAAATGATCTTAAAGGTCCCTTCCAACCTAGACGATTCTATGATTTGGGTCTGCCTGTGTAACTTCCTACGGTGTCACTCTCTGACCCATTCTTCCAACAAGACCCATCTGAGAATATCTAACAATTAAAAATTGTGGGTGCTGTTTGCTGGAGTGAAGAAGATAACCAGTTTCATCTGTGGCACAGCAGCACCTCTGATCTTTGACAAACTTGACTGTATTTTGTGTCTTTCAAATGTATGTGTGACTGTAGCTGAAAAACTTAGTTGAAAGCGGTATCAGTACCAGAAGGAAGTGACCATCTGCTCTCTTTAGAGAGAAATCTGTCCTAGCAAATATCATAGAAACTGCATTTCCCATTTTCATATGTGTGCTGGACAACCTAAAAACCACAGAAACCAAATATTTTAGAGTACATAATCTTAGCAGGTGAGAAGTGTAGTGTGTTACTCAGATGATAAATGAATGTTTGAAAAACCTGACATGTATATAATTGCACATACAAACAAAACAATCAGCTGCATATTAGTTCGGTGTGATGTTGTAGAGAGCCGAACCAGAAAAGCTCCAGCAGTATACGGTCATGGATTTTCTCATGCAAAATGAGACCTTTATAACTTTGCTCTTCCAAATACTCAAAACACTTAAATGTTGTACCTGAATTGGAGATGCCATCCAGTGCAAGATTGTTTAATTTGATTTTTGCTCCTCCAAATCAAACACCAACTTCATAGCCTGGACCATACTTACTAGTATAGAAAAGGCGAAGTTAGGGACCAAATGATCATAAGAAAATAGTTTTATAATTTGCACTAAGGAATAATTTCTGAACTCCTCCTCTTGGGCCTGCAGCCCACTTCACAACAGAAATTTTAGGCAGCAGCTAAATTGTAGTTCATCCTTGCCTCCAAACACTCCTTCTACCAAAACCTACTCATTCCTCATTTAAACTCAATGCCTGTTGCATGCAGATGACATAATGTGTAGTTTGTCTTGCCATCATGAGTGACTTGCAGCCCAAGAGCCAAAGTTCAAATGTTACAGAAAAAAAAAAAAACAACAAAACTTAATCAAAGTAATAGGACGTTTCTAATTAACATATAAAGTCAGTGTCAAGATCCACAAAAGCTTGAATATGAGTGTAAAAATTTTAGAAAAACACAGTGTCAAGATTCCAGCCCTATAAATAACAGAGAGCTTCTCTAAACTTTTTTTCAGGGAGACCTTATGTTGACTTTTCAATATATAACAAAAGCTGCTATGACAGACATAGACCTTTACCAGAGTCTGTATTGTGATAGGACAAGAGACAATGGTTTTAAACTGGCAGTGGATAGGTTTAAACTGGTATAATGAAGAAATTTTTTTTATAGTGAAGGTGGTGAGACACTGGAAAAGCTTGCCAAGAGAAGCTGTGGTTGTTCCATCATGGGAAGTGGTCAAGGCCAGGCTGGAGGGGGATTTCAACAACTGATCTAGTGGGACATGTCATGGCAGGGGGTTTAGACCAAATGACCTTTGAAGGTCCTTTCCAACTTTAAGCATTCTATGATTCTGTGATTCTCCCAAAGAGACTGCAAGTTTGCTAAATTAGATACTGGGTAATAACTGTGAAGCGTCAGCAGGGTTGGTGCTCCTAATATCAGGACAGCTTAGCTTTACACCAGGACCCAGTTCTGATAAGTATTTTCTGGGTTTTTCAAGTAGCCTTGCATTGACTTAATTTATAACCAGATCAGGACCTTAACAAACAGGAGCTAGCAAAATCTCAACCTTTTAGTTCTAGAGAGGTGATGATCTATTTTTAGTGAATTTATGGACTCATAATTTCTTACCTTTTCTAGTTATATGATAGGATATGAACAGAGAAAAAGAACACATGGTATATATATAACTTTTCATTTATTTAAAGGACATCACTATTTCTTAATTTCAATGAATGAAATATCCATCACATCTGAAAGCTCCCTCACCCCATATCAGAAATCAGATTTTGATATTGCAGCATTAGGAATCAATGATGTATTGCACTAACTGTTCCCTATAAGGGATTCTAATGATGGATCCCCAACAGCTTCTTCATTTAATTCATCCTTTTCTGAGGAGGAGGAATCATATACTCTGAGGCGCTTTTAAAAATAAACCTCCAATATGCTGAAGCCTTAGTGTCTTTCCAAACTTCAAAATTAGTAAAACTGCATGCAAAATAATGGCACTCATATCTACTTTAAAAGCCTTTTCTCACCTAAAATTAGTCAATAATTGTAGAGCATCAGATAAAATCACTACCTGTTCAAACTGACACAGTCTCAAAACAAAGCCTTCAAACTTGCCAATTTGTGTTAATGAATCAGAGGCAGAATCACTGGGCTGGATTTGTAGCTGGTAGAGGTTTCAGTCATGCTTAGCTGATTTACACCTACTGAAGTTCTCTTCTTCATGCCACAGATGGATTACAAACTTTGCTGAACACGTCTGGTCTCTCTTCATTACTATTAGCACCTTCCCACGCTACAAAGTGGGTGTCTGAACCCCAAAGTGGATCTTTGTGCTTTATTGCCCTTATTAAATGGTAGTAGATGACTGTGGCATTTGCTTGTTCCTGACCGTCTCCAGAGAATATATACGGAACAGCATCTCTGGGCTTTTGGGATCTTCATTGTCAGCGAGTGATATGCCATGCGTCATAGTCATTGAAATGGTGCTTCTTTTTTCCTGCCTCTTTAGTTTTCTTTCCTCTGAGCCTACCTTCCTCCACTGTGGGGATTTTCCCCACCCAGAGACAAGAATTTAATCTCTTATCACAAGATGTGATCTGGACTATGTTGGGTTTCAGCATATATTTTCATATATTTTCAGCTGGGTTTGGACTCTGCAAAGATTCCTAGAAGGTGATAACCGTTGATGAGAATAGTTTAAGACCATATGTTGCTATAAAATGGAAGAATTAAGCACAACCTGCCATCCAACTGTGCTGCGTGGTGTGCAGACTTAAAATAAAAACTGAGGTATAGCCCTATCTTCTATACAATTGACATATGAAGGACAAATTAACAACACAATCAACATGGTTACAAAGAGTCTGATTTATGACTTTGATCACCTTTATAAATATCTCTAAGAGTCAGGCTGCAACTACTAATTAGCATGCCCCAGGAAATGCAGCCGTTTAATTGTTGATTGTTAACTGTAACTGGCCTAATGGTCACTACATGGGGAGCTGTTCTCCCGAGGAAAGGGGAATATTGGAAAATTCAGGCTTATGATGTCCATCTGCATTGGAGCAATGTGTCCAAAAGCTGTTGTGTTCACCCAGAGCTTCATCTTCCTGAAGGAGAGTGGTACCTTTTTTGATCTGGAATCTGTGGGGTGCCCTGATAAAGAAAACAGTAGGTGAAGTCTGGTTTCTGCTGTGTGAAAGGCATGAGAGGGACTTTTTAGAGGTTAAAGTACCATTTTACCATCTTTCCTCCAGATTTCACATCTGTCCTACTCTGGTTATGCAATGCATTTTTAAGTAGAAGGATGTCTGACCAAAAACCCTGAGAAATAACTATGAATCACTCTGTAGATCTTAATGGACTTTGAGCCACTCTATTTTAACAGTGAATAAATGTGTATACAAAATGTTATTATTAACACTTAAAACAAATCTGGCATCTTTTAATAAGCATTAAAAATTGCAAAAATATTTGCGGGTAGTCCTTCTGCTGTTTTTCTTCCATTACATTTAGAATCTATGAGGCAATCAGGCATGAATCTTTCCTCATGTGTCTTGTTCTTATTCTGCTCTTATAAATTCTGTGTTCTTCCTCTGCTGCTCTTGCCCCCATTTAACAAGCCTGGAAATAGTTAGGTTGCCTAGAAAATTCAGTATCATTTCACACAGTACCCTCTGTAGAGATGATTTTTTTAATTATTTTTTTTTTAATTTTGCTGCTGCTCTATCATTAACACTAAAATATTTTGTATTTCTCCCTGCCTATATACAATATAGATATGCTCACCAGCCCTCTGCAGAGTTATAAAAAACTTCCACTTGCCCCTTGTGACCTTGTCACCACAAATTGCTTTTAGATTCTGTGCCATTTGAACAAACACAGCCATTCACTTTTGTGTTCCTGCAAATGGTAAGGTAAAAAAAAAAAAGGTACTACATTATGCAGAATATGATATATCCAGGATCATTCCCACTTTGACACACACTTTTCCTCACCTCCCTTTGAGATTAAAATTTAGGAAATTCATGCTACTGACATGCAAAGGCTTCTCTTCAACCACACTTGCTTAGAAACATCTGTTCCGCTTGGACTCAGAGGATGAGCTGAGCTATGGAGGAGGAGAATATAGATGGATTTGGTTTTAAATTATTTCACTGGACTGAACAAACTGAAAGCAAGCCCACCACTTTAGCTTTATGTCCAACCATCCACTGAGACATATTTATAATGTGCTATTAGTAAATTTAGTCCACACCAAGGTACAAAATGAGCTCCTTCTCCAGAAGAGGATTGAGCTTGAGCTAAATCAGCCTTTTAGCAAGGGCCTAAGGATTTTCAGGTCTTGATGGCAGTCTTGGAGTGATGGTTACTTGATTTAGTTAGACTTTTCTCTCTATGCTGCTGTGGACCAGGACCAGTCTAAGGACTCCCAAGCTGCTAAGTTATGTGACGGATAAAGAGCTGAACTGGTGTGGTCTTGTGGTGATGGGGGCAAACAACAGAATTAGCACAAGATTAAACAGTAGATCCAGGGAAGGCATTAGTCACTTTTATTCACCGCTTGTGAAGCTACATATGGAGTAATATGTCTGGTTGAGGGCTCCCAATAAAAAAGAAATATCAGCAAAATTGTAATGACTCCAGTGGCAAGTAACCAAGAAGGTCAAGGGATGGCATGCGTGAGGGGAGCTGAGAGAGCTGGATTTAGTCTTTTTGGGAACAAGCACACAGTGGGCAGATCTAACTGCTTGACAGCAGTTAATGGTCTAATGGGTGATTATAGAGAGGGTGGAGCCAGTCTTCTCAGAGACATACTAGGAAAGGACTGGAGGTAACAAATGCAAGTGTTAACAGGAGAAATTTCTGGCTGATAAAAAGGAAAAAAATATCTACAAAGTACATAGTAAAATATTGGAACAGGACTCCAGAGGGCTGTGATGCCACTTGCTTTGGAGTTTTTAACAAATCTCTGAGCTGATGAGGCCCTGAGCGATCTGATGTATGAACTTAACCATAGAGGACTCACCCAGTGACATCCAGAAGTCAGTGCAACTGAATTAATTTTATAATTCTTCATATTAAAAGAAATTAACACCTTTACTGAAAAGCACTGGCTATTGGGCAAAGCAAACTTCTTGATCAGCCAGTGGTAGTAAACTCATAAATACTTGAACCTGAAATGACCGTAGAAGGAAATATTTCTGTCCCTATTTCATTTTACATAGAACTTTAGTAAACAAATAGTTGCCCTGGTTTCACAGGGGTTTTGGTGAGCATTAAGGTAAGGAGTGATAAACCAGTATCACTTCATACAACACTCCAGATTCTTCTGGGTTGCCTGCCTGTTCTTTGAATTTTCTTTGACGTATGATATGATCACAAGATGAAAACTCATTCTGAAATTGGACTTTTGTAGCCCACAATGTCAAGTTCTGACAGGCACATAATGCCTAACTTACGCAAAGAGAAAAAATTGACCTTTTGGGTTTTACATGCAAGTGTGTAAAGACATGCAGCTGTCATATATCCACAGTTTTAGATATAGATACCTTATGAATTTGTTTATAATGCTGAAATACACAGTCCATTTGAAAATAAGAAATTACTGGTGCTAGAATTTTAATTTTTTTTAGCATTAAAAAAGCTTAGATGAAGGTGAGGAACGAAAAGTTTAGGATTGCAAAAGAAAAGTGATTCCCATTGTCTTACAGTTAGCAGATCTGGACAGATTACAAACCAGGCCAGCTATGGGGAAGTGGACATGGACATTTA
Organism: Nycticryphes semicollaris; assembly: GCA_013400055.1. Lineage (NCBI taxonomy): Eukaryota > Metazoa > Chordata > Aves > Charadriiformes > Rostratulidae > Nycticryphes > Nycticryphes semicollaris. Next base: position 139,230 of record VXBJ01004818.1, on the reverse strand, counting down.
TTTCTGGCAGTGGAGTCATGTGCCAATGGTGTGGCTTCCTTTCACAGCCCTGCTCTACACTGACTTGGATTTCTGTTTGTTTTTCCTTTTATTTTTAACACTATCTCTTCATTGGTTGAAAAGGTGTGTTGCAGAAGACTTTAAACTGTCAGGATCTGTTTCAGCTCCATGCCCGACTTTCATAAATTTATTAACTAGTCTGCTAGAGAAGAACAATTTAATAGCAGAAATGCTTCTCCGTGCTCATGCAGCCACCTCGGTATCTGTGCATACTTCCCTACTCTGCATGGACATTGCAGGCTGGAGATGGCTTGAGGATCAATGTTGTCCTCTGCTCTCTGGTGGAGACAAAGCATTAGTTCCTCATATAGAAAAAACCATGATGATGTTTCTGTCACTCCCTTTGAATGAGTTTCTGGTTAGATCAATTTATTCTTACGTCTGCTTAAAGACATCCATCAGGGACTGATTCTTTCCTTTTTCTTGTCACAACTTAAAATATTCATGATCTCCTCCTATGGCTATACATTCCTGACTTAGGCTAATTTCCCAGTATTTTGAGATTTTGACTTGTTAGCACTCAGGAGTTAGTTGCCTAAAAGGATGAAGTTCAACCCGGATTTTTTGGCTGTGAGGTACAGCTGCAGGCACATGAGTGTTGCAATGCTAAGGCAGATGCACCGTGTACCCCCATATTCTCTGTGACAGGGGCAATAGTAGTTAATATCTAGAAAAAGCATGTATGTCTTGTTACATTATGGCATTCATTCCCCTTGTATTCTCTGAGCATGATGCATTAGGGATGCTAGAAGGTCTGTCTCTGCCTAACCTTTTTAGTATCTGTTTATGGACCTTCTGTCCGTCAATTTGCTTAATTTAATTTTGAACTTCTGATCCTGTCTGCCTCTATTCTGTGGTGACAAACTGCAGAGTTTCACTATCCATTGTACAAAAAAGTACTTTGTTTTACCTAGTTTACCTTGTTTCATAGACTCCAGCATTGTGGGATTTGTTACTTATGTCTTACCTTTTCCCCCCCACCCCGTTCCTTTCTTCCCATTTTCTATCCATTGCTCTCACGTCTTTCTCCCTAGACTTACCTGTAGCTCTAAGTCTATATTGTACTGTAGGACAGAAATATATTTTATTACAATTTCAGTTTATTAAATAGGTCAGAGAACGTAACTGATCATAAAAATTCTAACCCTCCCCCAACCTGCAAAAAGCACACAGTTAATTTCCTCTTATACAAAAGTACCTAACACCTGAGAATTGTTCTACTTTAAATTCTGATACTGAAGAGAAAGACTAATCTGGGAGCCCTTGGTACTGGCTTAATTCATGTTATTTAACTAAAACTTGTTAACCTTTATTAGCATTAACCTTTGACTTTATTAACATAATTAATAGAAATATGAATGCATGGATAAATCTCTATGGAATAATACTTTGAAAAAAAAATAATTTGAAAGGGAGATATTTAACCTCTTCTAATACACCAAGGAAATGTCTAGATTACGTTGCCCCTACGTGATCTCTGAATTGCCTGGGAGTGAGGAAGTAATAAATGACTGGTCATGATGGCAAAGGAAAGAATAGCCACTCTGTGCTGGACCAGATGCCACACATCAAACTTCTCCTCTCCTGTGGATATTTTCATAAAACTAAGTAAAGCGCAGTTCCTCTGACTTCTCCAGTTTGAGCTGCACTTGCATATGAAGGAAAGGAGCAATAAAATCAGTAAGTATTTATTAAGACAATTGCTTGGATCAAAAAATTGACTCTGAAAGTTCTTAAAATGATAGCAAAGATCTTGGAAAATTTGTTAAAGAAGGATCTCTCTACAGATGCCGTGTGCTTATAGTCACTTTTTAAAAAACAGCAGTACCTGATTAGGTTGGGTGCATCCTCAGTCTTCTCCAGAATTCCTGGTATTACTCTAGTGTTAGGAGAGTTTGTGTCTCTTGACTGTCCTAGAAGCATGTCAGGTGTAGAGGCTTGAGCAGAGAGGAACAAACTCTCCAGACCTCCATACCCATGTGGAAAGGGGATTACTCTTTAATCCTGTCTCAGATGTGCATATGAAAATTGTTCAAAACTGCTGTGTCCAAGAGGGAGTGTTTAGAGATAGTTCCCCAGTTATTTAAAACTGGATGATCTGGTATGGGACTTCCACATCTCCTTTTTAGCCCTCACTTTTGACTTTTCTTCTAATGGGAAATGAAGAATTTATGGGTGTGGGAGAAGGGTAACTGAAAAGCTCCCTGGAGTTTACCATCCTTGAGGTGAACAGCCTCCTCATGCCTCCAGGAGGATAAAGAGGTGGTATAAAGTGACATTATAAAGATTCTGTCTGTAGTTGCTCTTTAGGTGCCTGACTTGCTTTATAAAACATTTTAGAGAGTATATGGTGTGATATGACAAATATTTGTCTTATCTCTCTGCCTGTAATATCAGTTCCCCTTACAGCCTTGAAAACTGTACACAGACATAGGAAAGAAAAATGTTGACTTATAACTTTTAGCAAGCACAAAAAAGTATGTATTTTCATTCTGCTCACTAAACAACTGCTTCTCTGTAATTCCTTTCAAATTATTTTCTTCAGTTCCTGCCCTGTTTCTTCTTTTCTTTCAAATCTTTCTTGCCTTTTTTTTTTTAACTTTGAAATTGCATTTATTAGCCTTGTTTTGTAGAATACAATGACATTTTTATATGCTCTTGATGTACACAGAATTCCATTACATACACTACCCAACACTACATATAATTTTAAATCCAAGGCCTGACCCAAACCTTTTGCCATTTGTGATCTCTTCAGAAAGCAATGTGAAGTTGCATTGAAAATTACAAGACACAAAATTTTTATCATAGTGGTTTCTTTCTTATTCTTTCAGCCATCAGAAAATACAGATTTAAATAGGTTACATCTTCCCAGTTGAAAGTTCTGATTTAAGCAGTGGGCTTTCTCCCTGTACATGATGGCTACTTTCATGCATTTTCCTTAATTCTTTTCTTTCACTCGCCAAGCCCTTAGTCTAGTTCTTGGCAGGAGCACAAACCCCAGATGCATCTTCCTTGAAGGTGTTCACAAATAATCAGTGATTCAAAGCTAAAGCTTATACCAGAGTAAGGGAAAGATAAGCTGAACAAAATTCATGAATGTCAGACAGATCTACACAGAACTGGTAAGCAGAGAAAATGAGGATATTAGGTAAATCAGAAAAGTGAGAAATGTTCAACCTGGAGCTTTCAGTGATGGGAAAGTGGGCCTGGCTATTAAGACATCAGACAGGTCCTCAAGGGTGGACTTTTCTTTCACCCATTCGAGGAACCTATGAATGACTTCAGAGAAGTATCTTTGTTGTGTGACTCAATTTTCTGAATGTAAAGCTGAGCTAATAAGAATTTTTTTTTTTCTCTTGGCTACGTTTGTTTGAGTGCCTTTAATTGCTAAATGTTTGGTAGCATGCAGCACAACTGCACTGCACTTTCTCTGGGAAGGAGCAGAGAAGTTCTTCTGTGTTGCCACTACACTGCTACTGTGGGCAAGGGGGTAGTTTTTAAGCAGATTAAAATCTGCATAATTCCAGAAAATCCAGAGTCAGAGATTAATGAATGGGAATGTAGCCATAACCTTCTCTTAGGAAAAAAATTACAGCCATGCAACGGTAAAATAAGCTTCTCTTGCGTTCTGCAAAAACTGCAAGTTCTTGGATGTATCATCATGTGGTTAGGCACCCACTGGACATGCTTCGGTATTCAGAAACAGTGTATTATGCAGGAGCAGAGGAAACAGAATTAGGTGGGGGAGCAGAGACAGAGCCTTGTGTCTAACAAGCAGCTCAGGGCCCAATTTATTGGGGTTGCAGAGGATGAGAGAAAGGGAAAGGTTAATTTAACTCTACATCTGTGTCCCTACCTTACAAACAGGTTTTTAGAGAGGGAAAAGGCGTGGAGGTGCTGCCTTTTTCCCCTACAGTAAGCAAGTTTTCTGTAGATGATAAAAGACAGGATGCAGGACCTCTGTCAGCTCTTCCACCCTATCAGAACTGTGAGGACAAAATTTCACTTCTAAAGATATTGATTAAATTGCTAAAATTTCCCACCAGCTTAATTTTCTTTTAACATCTGTCAGCTTCCAATGCAGTTCCTAATTCCTGAGATTCAAGGAATATGTATTGTAGTATCAAATGTAATGTTGAAATGTCTGGAACATGGGATTTTCCATACCTGATCAGGCCATCAAGTCACACTAGTCCATAACCTGCCCGATGGCATGGCCATTATCTCTTAGTTCAGTGGAGGCAGTAACAGGGCAGACAATCTAAATGCTGAATTCTCTTCTTGCCTGAAAATAGCATGGATTTGCCTCTGGGCTCCTAAAGTTGAAAATATCCATTGAAATTTTGCTTGCCACTGCTTTGAATTTATATTATAACCAATCTTCTTGGGTAAAAGTTTTACACTTCAGAGTGCAAAATTAAAAGCTTATACTAAATGATACATATATATGTCTCAAATAGCTCTCATATTGATGTTTCAGTTACCTCCTGTTTCTTTGAATAGCTTATATGTCAGCCTCTGGGCTCTAAACATTTTAAATTTCCATAAATATATAATAATGCTTAGTAAGACAGAAATGTGTGCATGTGTATAGGTGTGCAGATTCTCATCACAACAACCTATGTTTCATTTCCCAATTTTAAAGCCAGTAAGGAGTATCCTAAAAGAAATACATCGCTCTGCAAAGAGGTAACACAAGAGTCTTTACTCTTCTGGCCATGGTCTTTGAAGGGTGTAAGCATGTGGGACTTGAACAAAAAGATAAGCATGCATTTAAGTGCTGTGTCAAATAGGTTGAGATACTGATATAAATCGGCTTAACAAGAAAAGTAATGAACTCACAAGAGATTAAGACAGTATAGTGTTTATGAGTTGCTAGGTATTTACCATAATCCTTTTCTCTCTTTCAAAAGACTTGAACAGCAAATCAAGAAAAAAAAAAACCAACCACATTCCTTTGTCTGTGGTAACAATTCACACAGCATGGAGAGCAAGTACTGGGAGTAGACAGTGTGACCCAGGTAGAGGTAGAAGTTCAATTACAAATATGATCCAGGAAGGATTCTGATCTACGTAAACCCTCAATGTACAAGTCATTCATTTATAATTTTATTTGACACAGATACAACACAGTTATGAGGGTTTAAACAGTCAGCAGTTGCCAGCTTAGCTGCAGTAACTGGCCACGTGCATATTCTTAGCATCCTGCAAGTATGAAACAAAGCACATTAGTTTGAATCTCGATGAGAGAAAATCAAGATACAGTGAGTCATTACACTTTTTACAAGGAACAAGGAGTGTGCTTAACCCACTAACATTCAGAAAATTGTTAAGCTCTTGTTACTAACTTGAAACATTATTATAGTTCAAATTCAAGTGCTCTGACATTGAAAAAAAAAAATGGTGTGGATATAAGAAGCTTTTTTTTACAATGAGGACAGTGAAGCAGAGGCACAAGCTGCTCAAAGAGGTTGTGCATTCTCCTTTGGAGGTTTTCAAGTTGCAATTACTTAAAGCTCTAAGCAATGATCTCATAGCTAACCATGGTTTGTGTAGAACCTTGGACTGGAGATCCTCTATGACCCGTTTCAGCCATTATCCTCTTGGTTCTATGATGATCCCATGAAACTGAAGAATGAAGTTCACCTTCATAATGTCACTCTGACTTTGGGAAATACATAGGCAAGAAATGTAATGCTACAGAAAGTTCTTTGACACTTCATTTAAAGTGGGTGAGTGAGAGAAGTAGCTGGTGATCGCCTTCCAATGAGGCACTAAAATGGGTTGAGGTGCTCTCCAGGGGCTTGAAAAGATATTTTCTGACTCTGTTCGGTGCCTAAAAAAGTAAGGTACATTTTTTGGTAGATAATATAATAGAATGTTAATATTATAGGATGTAGGGCACTTCTCTGAAACAAAGCCCAGCATTGTCATTGTCAGATTTCAAGTCTCAGCTCCAAAGAACAGAACGAACAGAGCTTTCTTGAAGAAGAGATCACTGGTACTGCACAACTGTGAAGAAACATACATTTCCATGGTCCTACACTGTCATGAATCTGAAGCATTTGATCTCAAATTCTTAGAATCATCCAGTGTATATCAGATGCCTGATACAGAACACCTTGGTGCCAGGATAGAATAAAGCACACTTCCACTAGTATGTAAAATTTCAATATATAGTGTAAATTATTCCCCTAAACTCCCTGTAACCTTGGTGGATGGACAAGGGCATACTTCTGTTTAGGGGACTATGCTATTTGAGATGGATCGCTGTCTGGGAATATAGCCCTGTAAAAAAAGGAATCTGGGAGTTTTGGTTGACAATAAGCTCAATATGAGTCAACGATGTGATCTGGCAGCCAAGAGGACCAACCATATCCTGGGGTGCATTAAGCACAGTATAGCTAACTGGTCAAGAGGTCATTACCCCACTATCTCAGCACCAGTGCAATCTCAGCTCGAGTCCTGAGCGCAGTTTTGGGCTCCACAATATAAGAGAAATATAAAAATATTAGAATGGGTCCAAAGAAAGACAATGAAGGTCTGGAGGGCAAAACTTATGAGGACCAGCTGATGATACCAGGTTTTCTCTGCTCAGAAGAGGCTGAAGGGTGACCTCATTGCTATTTACAACTTTCTCATGAGAGGAAAAACAGAGGTAGGTGCTGATCTATTTGCTCCAATGTCCAGTGATAGGACACAAAAGAATGTTTTAAAGCTGCATCAAGGGAAGTTATGATATTTGGAAAAATTTCTTCACTGAAAGGGTGGTCAAGCAATAGAAAAAGTGAAGTGATCATGGTCCCAGGCCTCTTGGTTTTCAAGAAACATTTGGAAAGTGCTTTTAGATATATGGTTTATCTTTTAGGTTGCTCTGTGTGGTGTCAGGAGTTAGGCTCCATGATCCTTGTTGTTCCCTTCCAACTCTGGACATTCTATGATTTTAGGATTCTGAGATTCTATAGTTTTAGCTTAAAAATGTACATATTCCATCTTTAATTTCAAGCAGGACTGCCTTATCTCTTCTTACTGGCACATAATAAAAAGCAATTAAGGGATTTCCCTTCACTCCATTTTTGTTGTTGACTTCTATGTGTTCCCTTTGCAGTTGCTCTTCTTGCTGCTATTCAGCCTCTCCTCACATGAAAACCTCTCAGGTTTTATACCTTTTATATATATAGCTCTCCTCTATTTATGACAGATTTTATGCTGAAATTGGATGTAGAAGCTGAACTTTGCATTCCAGATGAGAATATAGCACTAATTCAAAAAATGCCATTATCAAATTTTTGGATTATTTCACCCTTTGTTTGCTTACAGAGGGGCTTTTTTTGTTGTTGTTGTTATTGGGTTTAATATCTGTGATGCACTGAGAAAGATATTAGTAGAAATACTATAAAGACAGTAGAGGTGAGTCAGTTTGCATGAATTTAAACTCTTGTCCTTTAGTATCATTTTCCTATATAATTATGAGGCTTTCTGCATGCATATTATGTTGCTATATTTTTAAGCTCTTTTGGAAAACAAAATTGTCCTGATGGGTTTACATTAAAATGCAATATTCAGCTTCTGTCAATACCAGTCTTTGAAAAGTTTATTGATATTTGAAGCTACTGTCTTTCTTCTCGCTCTTTCTAATTGACCCAATTTAGAAAAGAGTATTTTAAAATGGAAGTTTTTAACTCTCTTATTTGACGAGAAAATTGTAATGCACAGGATATTTATTCTGTCAAATATCGCTGTCAGTTGAAGCTGCAACTGATAAGAAGTGGCTAAGGTCTATCTGGGAAATTTCTTCCCTGATGTGCCTGACCTTTGTGGTGATTTTGTTTAAATCACATGAAATAATTCTTGACTGCTTAGAACACCAATATCCAGAAGTTGGCATTAATGATGCATGATGGTGCAGCACTGTAACGCATCTTGCTGTACAAATGTGAGAGAATTGCTGATTTGCCTGTATTTTGTCAGGTTCTGTTCCAAATCCTCCTCCAGATCAGTTGGAGATTGCTCCATCCCTCATCTCCACTTTCGAAAGAGGCTTACACAATTCTTCTTCCCTTAAAAACTGGCCTGATTTTGAACTGACAATTAGAAAGTCAGCACCTCTTATGCTCAAAAGCTGAAGGATTGTGTCCACTGTTCTGTTTTCTCTATACCCCTGTTGGCTTTACAATTAAATCCTGCCCCAATTCTTCTCATCAAATTCACATTGACACTCTTGGCTAACTCTGATCCACTGTCAGCTTCTATGCAAAGCTCTCCAATAGCCTCTCCTCCTTCCCTCTCTCATTTACTGCTTTCCTACCCATTTCAGGATAAATTCTAATATAATATGGGACGAAGTTATAACACCGTAATCAACTGACATTAAGGACCTTTAATCTGCTTTAAAATAAAGTATGTGTATATGAGCTGCCTACTGGGAACAGCTTAGACTGGACCAGCATGATCGAGTTGAATTGCTGATGATTTTCTCTGAGACAATTTAATTCTTTCTTATTAATGTTACAATATGATATACTGTCTTATACCAATAACTGTCTTATTTCTTTGATCCACAACTCCTTAAGGTTGACCTCCCGGTGACCTGGAGAAGTAACACTCTGTTTCTCCAGGTAGTGTGAAAAATGATGCTGGGATTTGATCAGCTTTCATTTTTCCAAGTCCATCAAGTGTTGTGCACTCATTGTGAGATTTGCTCCCCTGTGCACCTCTTCAGGACAGATTCTGGCCTTTCTCCTGCCCCATGATCCTGTGGATGGTGTAATAGAGTAGCTGGGGTCATGATTAATTAATCAAGGAGAATCTGTTTCATCTATTTAGGTGGTATGAAAGTCCTTGAACACCCTGTCTTCCCAAGATCTCCCAAAGCAAGAAAACCCTTACTTGGTGAGTGGTTGTTTAAGAATGTCAGACAGGTTGGTTGAGAAAGTCCAGCAGTTCCTCAAAAAACCGGTAATAATGGATTGACTCATTTACATACTTCAGTCTGCACCAGAAATGCCAGTATCGAGGTAGGAGATGGGGTATATTATTACGTGATGCTCATGGGACTCCTTTAGTATGAAAATTGCAATAGAAATATATTATTATCTATCTCAAAATACACTGAAGTAATCAGTCCCACACTCATCACCATGGTATCTGAACACCTCTGGGATGATATAATAATGTAATTTATCTAAAAATGGTAGTGTAATTATACCTCTGCTGCAATATTTCACACATAGAGACTATTTATAATGAATACTCTTTTACTTAATTTTTGAAAGGATCTATTTTCTTCAATGAGAGACAGTGAGATAATTTATAGACAGGAAAGCTCTTTGATTGGGAAAAGTATTAGACCTTAAATAAGAAGTTTGGTGTTTGCATTTGAGAAATTGATTCACTTCTTGCACCTTGGAGATCCTCAGCAAGAAGAGATAACAAGGCTTTCTTTCACTCTGGTACGTTTTTTCTGGGAGGATGCTCAAGACTCAGAGAAATGCTTATTCTGAGGACTCTTCTTACCCAAATTTATCATCTAAAATGTAAGTTTCTAATCCACGATAGTCATCATGGCTCCATCTGGAGTCAATAGGGATGGAATGAAACCACCAGAAAAAATGACTTATCTCATACCAAGAAGGGTATATACAAATTCCACAAGGCTTGAAGGCAGAGTTTTACTTAGTGTATTTCTTTATATATATATATATGTGCACACATATATAGACATATAAATATGCATGTTATAGTCACTAATTATAACAATACAGCAATACTACAGCATACATACCGCTCTGGCATTGCAGCGCTGAAGGGAGCACAAACAGAACTCTTGCATCTTCAGCAGCAGAAACAAAAGAGCTTACAAATTCCTTAATACCTAAGTATGTTTCTGCTGCTTGCCTGAGAAATGTTTTCCAAAATGAGGGGAACAATACAAGCTTAAAACCTTGCACAGCAAAGTATTTAATGGAGGATTATTTTATGCATATATTTTAGTCTTGTTGCCTTCAGGAGGACTGAGAAGCATGCAAAAGTTAACTAAATGTCATCATGTAAAATAATACATCTATCTAAATTGGGAAAAGTGAAACGATGACTATAATTGATCAGACTCCTCTCAAAGGTCAAATGCTGCCAGCATTGGTATTTGAGGTTTTTTGGTTGTTTCTTCAATTTACTTTCCTTTTTGTAACACAACTTAAAAATTTCTTTGCAACATTTTAACTCACAAATTTAATTATAGTTCAAACACCTGCAAGCAGTTATTAAAATTTCCCTTTAACCAGGTTGTCTTATATTTTATGATCTTCACACAGACAGACAAACCCTTAATTAAATTTTGTTTGTTTTTATGCCCAATTTGCAATTTCTGATTTTCACTTTCTTCATTAATTAGATAAGGAAAAAAACCATAGGGTTTTAATTACTCAAAATATGTGCGAACACATCTTCATTTTAAATTAAAGGTGTGATAGGATGTTTGCAGAGAAATTAACTGACATAGTAATTTTTCTTTTATTATCCTGACAGAAGACATATATATCATGAGATGTTATCAAGAGGCCTGTTTGCAATTCTTAGGAATCTCTTGGGTATGTCTTAAATTGAAAGAAATTCAATTATAGGATGAATAAATAAAGGCCTAAATCTTCAACAAGACCAGTGGGTGATTGCAGCATTTCTGACTTCCTTTAGCAGGATCATTCCCAGTTCAACATAGTCTAATTTCACTAGTGGTGGATTTTACTGGGGTTATCTGGCATTTGGTACACATAGCCTCCAGTGAAGAAAATTCTCACTTCATTGAGTTCAAAATCTGTTTTAACACATACTGGTAGTCCGTCTTCCTAATTTTATGAGCAAAATATGTATACGAATATGTATGAATTGCTCATAAAAGTTCTTTCTAAAAGGAAGGAAAAGTCAATGGGATGACAAATGCCAATGAGTAGAGATAAATATAGTGGGAAAGACCACAGGCAAAGCCTGGAATAACTCACTGCTCATGCTCAATACTAACGAAGTGAATGAGCTGGGTGGGTATCTAACACAGCTTTGTGCAGACACAGCTCCCTGAGTCACAAGGATATCATCTACAGAGTTGCATTTCTCACTCTTGGGTTCTGAAGAGCTGGTGAGTACTGCAGTATGGCAGTCTGGTAAATCATGCAGTGACTTCACTGAATTATTCCTTTTGCAGGAACAACAGTGACTCTGCTTTGTCTTCTTGTCCTTCTCTTCCACTGCATACCACAAAAGCCCTTCAAACCTGTCATTTGTTCCCTGCTCTGAATAATGTAGGAATGGATGCCTACACCAAAGCTGTCACAATCATTTAGAGAGAAATAACCTACAGCATAAAGGAAACAATCTGTCTATGCTATGGATTAATATAGCCTGGTTTTAGGGAATTGCAGATATACCCGTGACATTAAATACGCTTTCTTCCTTATAAATTATGTAAAGAAGATAATACCAACTTTAATGGAGCCATGTGTGCAAAATGAAGTCATCTCAAATCATCAACACTGAGCACGTTGTGTCGGTCCTGGAGACAGATTTCCCTGTTTTGTTTTTTGGGTTTTTTTTTTCATTGTTTTTAGGCCAGAGATCTTTTGAGGCTATGAAATTCACCCTGGCTTTAGATTTGAGAACTCAGTATTGTAAAAGAAAATCATACATACTATCATTTCAGCATATTGCAGCATTGGACTGGTAATCTGCTTAAAAATTAAATAGGCTGAATCAGATGCAATAAACATAGTTATGAAACCTGTCACAGCTGTGAGTAATCGAACGGCGTCTCCTGTGTAAAGTAACCATGTACTTAGGACTATGGATATTACCTCAATCCTTCTGAAATGGAGTTTAACCTTAGAATTGATCTTGATTCCCTTTTTTAGCCAAAGGCAGTACAGGTACACAGGCAGTGCTCAAAAACCTCCTAGTATTTGGAGCAGTCAAGACATACAAATTTATAACCAGTAACATGGCTGTAGCCTAAAAGGCTTTATGACTGAAAAAGTCTTAGGGATAACACTGGTCTGGACACAAAGACTGTGTAAATTTAACAGCATCTGGGCACACCAAGCAGGTGAAGTGCACCATTGACATTGTGAAACTATCTGAATGGTCCTTGGCAACCTTTGAGTCTCATCTACCTTAGAGTCTCCTAAATAACAGCAAGGCAGAGCTCAAGAATTAACCCAGTCTCCAGGACTCATGTATAGTTTGGTTGTGGACACCACACTGAAGGCTTGGAGAGTTTAATAGTGAGCATACAGTAAGGAGATTTGGGTGGATGTTAAGGCTGGAGGACAGATATTGGTAAATCCTTAGTTAAGATGGAACTTTGGGATTAACAAATGTCTCATTTTTATCTGCCTTGGACACTTGCTTTAGATAGGGATCCTCTCCCTCGGGGGGTGTTTGGCATTGTGAACTGGTAATAGAGGGAATCTAAGTGGTTAGCTCAGACTTGACACTTATCTTCAAGGTTAAGGATAAGAGAGGCAAATAATACCTTGTGTAAGCTTCCTTGGGTCATCTTGCATAAATACATCAGGCTTTATGTTGTTCATTTCCCTGTGGTTAAAGAAAAGGAAAAAAAATCTGGCAGACTTTGCAAATGTCTGGGGTAAAAGTGTAAAAGTGGCTTTGCTATGAGTGTCATTGGTGACGTTTTTAATGGTTTGTTTTTCCAAAGCCCAAAGTCCCGGTAAAGACAATTAAACCTTTCCAGATCTAGTTCATTAGCACTGTACTTGCCAGTCATAAGACTGCATTTTCAATGAGGAGAGTATTTTGTCCAAATTTCCTTCAGTGGTCTGAAATCTATGTGCAGTCACCTAAAATATGTGGCCTGATTTTCAAAGGGTGGGGATTCACCACTGCTGTTTAAGTGAATTACCAAATCCTCACCACCATGACAAATGAGAGCATTTGTTTAGAAGGATTTACATTGGCTGTTAATTATCAACAAAGCCAGAATTTCTGAAAGACATTAATGATTTTGTCTTCCTCCATTTGTAAGGTGGGGAATTCAGACAAAAGATTTTGGTTTCCAAAAGGTACCGTAAGCAGTAGCCCTAAGAAAATAAGGTCTTTTTAAGTTGTTCATAGTTAGACATGCAAAATGAAAGGTCACATCTGAAAATCACCAAAGATACCCGGAGGCAATTATCACATACGGAATTCTCCAGTTTTAATTAGCAGAGAATGAATCATCCCATAGAGGATGAGTTAAATAAAGAAAAAGAGAAGCAAGGTGGGAGAGGAAGGGGAAATCAAACTAGATTTCAGTAATAGACAAATACTAGTTCAGGTCCAGGAAATATAATTGTTTGAAATCAGACCCAAAGAGAAAGACAACAACAAAATAGAATTTAGCTTTCTATAATGCTTTTCAAGCTTTTTTTTTGCCTTTTTAGCAAAGTAAGTACATGAACTGCATGCTTAACTATCACTGAATGTTGTAAAAAATATTTATGGATTTATTTGCCAGTTAACAACATGGCCTATAGCAATTAATATTTTTTATTTACAGAACTCAGTGCTGATAATGGACAACTAATAGGCATGCTTAATTGGCTTTTAACTACTGCTATCTTGTTATAGTATTTTCCTTGTTGCTCAATGGCAGCAACATTCCTGAGGATTTCAATCTGAGTTTAATATGTTGCTGATTTTTAATTACATTTTTATAGCTTATGCAAATGTATGCTCATTTGTGTGGCAAGACAGGGGTCAGTAACAAGGACGGTTCTGGCATGTTTCTCTATTCAATGCCTGTGCTCAGCATCGTTGTGTCTTCTTCCTCCTCATTTTTCCTCAATGTGGAAGAACTGAGGAAACTTCTCCAACTCCTTGCAGAAAGTATCCAAACAGCAGAGGAGTTCATGTCAGGCACGCAGACATCCCGATCGGTGGATGGAGGTGCAAGCGGTACTAGCTTTGATTGAATTATCACAGAAAAAATTGTTCTTTTGCAGGCAGCAGCCTGCAGGGCTGGTGTCACCTTGATTTACCAGCTTGTGTTTATGAACTGACCTGGCTACAGCTGGCAGATGAAAAAATGCTGGACAGGTAGAAGTGGAAATTGCCATTGAGATCTCTTCTCTGAGCTGAAGGAGCTGACATTATTAGCTTATGGTCTATTTCTCTCTCCTCTTTCACTGCTTTCTTGCCAACAAAAATCTCACCACCAAGTACAAAACAAAAACAAAGAACTATACAGAATACCCATTTGGCCAAAATGGCAAAAGCAATCCCCTTTTTTTAAGTGGAGGCTGTGATATGTCTCCAAAGTCTTTTGAAACAGATCAAAAGCTTGGACAGAGAGACAGAATGGAGAATGAAAATTTAACATGAAGCAGGACAGAAGTTTGGAAGTGGGAATTTGAGTCAAAGATCTCTATCGCCAAGAGAAGATTCAAGTGAGATAGACATTGTGTCCCAACAGACTGAAGCTCCCTGAAGCATGGAGTCTGTTACTGAGAACTGGATAATAAAAAAGTCCTCAGAGAGGTCCATCAACAGTGGCTTTATTGGTTATAAGTAATTGAAGGAAAAGATGACTAGTTCTTATGTCAGTAGATGGCACTGTTTCTATGAACTACTGACATATGCACCCAAAAATGCAGATGTATCTCCATATATTTGACACGGGGAGAAAACAAACCAAACAAACCAACCAAACAAAAATAACCCCAAAAACATGTCCCCAAACAAACAAACAAAAAATTGTAAGCTAACATTTTCAAAGTTATAAAATTAGTACGTCAAAGCTTGAAAATGCCTGAACTAATCTAAGGGTGCTCATTACACCTTATATTATCCTTTCAGTCTGTATGCAAGTATGAAATAGTCTTCACTCATATGCTCACCTTTTCCAGTTCCAAAGGACCGCCGCCTCAGTTAATGCACTGAATAGAGTTAATTTGAGGGTAGGACGACTGTATGGAATAAAGAAGAATATCCTTTATCCGAGCTCCAGTGGTCTCATGTATTGAGGAACAGATGGAGGCACTGCATTTCTGTTTGTGACAGGAATCTGTGGATGATCACTGAGTTGCACATGAAGAATGAACTTGTTGCATGCAGGTTGAGCTGGATTGTAGTGTGTTCGTGCAGTGGCTATTCAGCTCGTTATCTAGTCACACTGGTGAACATCTGGAAACATCCAAATAACCAAACACCGGAAATATCCACTGGACAAAATTTCTGCACTGGACAAAAATGAAGATGCATTCAAGGACCATTCAACGATACCATGGGTATCCCTAACAGCATCAACTGACATGATCTATCTCATTAAGATGTTTATGGTATAGCTGACAGTGTTACCTTATTTATAATAATTTAATGTGTTTTTAAAATAAGATTTCCTGGTTTGTTTTTTAAGCAAATTAAAAAACTGCAGTCAATCAAACACATGGTATGCCTGTCATGCACCTCCTTCATCCATCATCTGCTGCCTTCAGGGGTAATGTACTAGCCTCTGCCACTTGTACTAGATGGATGGATGGAGCTAATTGCCAGCCATGGGGAAGTAGTAGACAAGCGAGGTGAGATACCTTCACAGGNGCAAACTTACTGAGGGTGCATTCAATCCCCCTGTCCAGATCATCGATAAAGATATTGAACAAGACCGGCCCCAGAACTGAGCCCTGAGGGACACCACTGGTGACTGGCCGCCAACCGGATTTTGCTCCATTAATCACAACTCGCTGGGCACGGCCATCCAGCCAGTTTTTAATCCAGCGGAGGGTACACTTGTCTACACCGTGATTTTCCAGTTTCTCCAGGAGAATGCTGTGGGGGACGGTGTCGAAGGCCTTACCAAAGTCCAGGTAGACAACATCCACAGCCTTCCCCTCATCGAGAAAGCGGGTCACATGGTCATAGAAAGAGATCAAGTTGGTCAGGCAGGACCTCCCTTTCATAAACCCATGCTGGCTGGCCCTGATCCCTCGGCTGCCCTGCACTTGCCTTGAGAGCTCACTCAGGATGATCTTCTCCATGACCTTTCCCGGTACCGAGGTCAGGCTGACAGGCCTATAGTTTCCGGGATGGATGGAGCTAATTGCCAGCCATGGGGAAGTAGTAGACAAGCGAGGTGAGATACCTTCACAGGTCTGGCCAGAGAGAAAAACACAGCACTGGAGTATCTGGAGTCTCTTCTCATTTATGAAGGGGAACAGGTCCCAGTGGTTGAATATTTCCCTATGAGTCTTGTTTGCTTCTGTCCACAACTAACTTTTTGTCTCCTAGACTTTCTGCTCCTCAGTTTCAGCATGGATTTGACAGGTTTCTTAGCTGAATCCTTGTCTTCTTTCTTAACAAGTCCTGGGCTCTCCTGGCCCAGCTCCTTGTCTTTCTCACATTCCCCTGCTCAATCCAATCCCCCATTTCCATATCAATTATTAATCTGTTCCTCCACTTACTCGGTATGATTCCTTTTCATTAAGTTTTCTCAGTTTTTCATTCCCTTACTTCTCTAATATCCCTATCCCTCACTCTTTTATCTAGCAGTCTTAGTCCCTTCTGTCCTACCAGTCTCTGTTTCACTCTGATACTGTAGCTCTTGATGAACATGTTATTTGCAGCCCAATCTTTCCAAAATTGGCTGCACTTCCAGTCTGCTGCAGCCTCATCTATCCACCCAGCTAACCATGCCCTTCATCATCAACCTCATTCAGATATTCTCCAGTCCTCTTCTTCATATATCAGCAAATTCTCTAATCTACTGTTGACCCTTTTCCCAGTCTATCCCCTGGTTTCTTTTATAGTTCTATCACTGATTTTCCTCCTTTCTGTGTCCTTTCTTGTTTCATAAGAATGAGGAAGTATGGATGTCAGGAGAACAGGAGAAGCATGGTCACTGGTGTCCCTTCACACCAGCAACTTTGCAATAGGTGAGAATGTGAAAGAAAATCTTGAAGTGTCACATTTAGATAAATCCAGCCACTCTGCAGTGATCCTGGATAAACAACTGAATCAAAACCAGGACAAGACAAACTATGCAAAGACTGTAGAGCTAAACTGACTGAGAAAAGGTTTTTCAGAGCATTTTCAAATAATGTTTTTTCTTTCTGTTTGCACAGGCAAAAGAGCATCATGTGATGGTACTCTACTATTTCAGAAAAACAGTTTTTTCTTGACATGAACAACTGCCTCAGAAATCCATGAACAGTTATATAAAAATTATCTAGAAATATGGAAGGTAGATACATTGCAAGAGAAATGTTTGCCAAAGAAGGAAGTTAGACAAAATTACCAACAACCTAAAATACAACTTTAAAATGAAACAAGAAAGGCTGCCTTGTTATAGGTAGAAATATAATTTCCTATGGGAAATGGTAATTTCCCATATATCAACAATCTTCATACTTCATTATGAGAGTTTGATGTGGAAAGGGAAGCAGCAAAATCAGGGATGCTATGAGGACAGACAGAAGGATGTTCTCCTCCTATCCTTCCCAGAAGCAGTTCTCATTCTGCCTCCTGTAAGGAGCAGAGTTGCCTCAAACTCAACATTTCAACCTCTCAGGTGTCTTATTAGAAACGCCTCTTTGCTTTAACCTGCACAGAGAAAAGACATGGGAAAGAAAAGGATCATCTCACCTGCTGGTTTCCAACTCAGTAACCTTCAGTGCTTCTCAGGGACAACACTTTTCTAAAGAATATGTCTATCATTGGCAGCTACTTTCTATTTTCTCTACTCGCTTTTAGGTGCTGGCAGCACCCCTCAGGAGGTGTATCTCTATAGAGCCACTAATACTGCTCTGGAGTGATCCAAACTGTTTTTTACATTACAACTGCTGAGGGAACACCTTTGTAGTGTCTGTGTGAAATCTGTCACACGATTCCACTGTTAGCCTTTGTCTGACTGATTTAATGAATTCATAGTCAGAAAAAAAGAAGAAAACACAAGAAAAAAAAGTACTTAGCTGATGACTTTGAACACCAATTCCTTTATTTGTTGACAAAACTGGAGCAGAACCATAGTGGCACTGCACAGGTTTGTGTTATCTGTTCTAAGAGAGTATGCCTTTAGGCCCAGGGAACCCCTGGGACACCCTGAATCCCATCTGAATGAGATGATCAGAAGCCACCACAGAAACCCACAGACTGAAACTATCTTCCTGATGATATCTCCCAGAAACAAAGCAGTTTTGATTGTAGCAGTGATTGGGCACAGTCTGGGGAAATGTTGTTCACTTGTTTTACAGGAGGCTACAGCTCTGGCATTTGTTTCCACTAAACTCCAGAGAAGTTGTTGCTGACACTTAGCTAAATAGTATGTGATTAACCTATGGTCTGAGTGTCTTCTAAAAGCCAACGGTGACTTTTATTCATCTGAGGCCAAATCCTGCTCACAAAAAACCCTTGAATCTCTGTATTTTGTACATGTGATGCACTAAGTAATTGGGAAAATAAAATTTCATAACATCTTATTTCGAACACTGCTTGAAAGTATTATGGGGTTTAAATAATTAGTAGTGTAATACAAAAAAAAAAAACCACCACTGGTATCATTGTAGTTGAATATTCCAGTGGCATTTATATATTTTTAATGACAGACTGAAAGAAGGAATTGCTCTCTACTTTCCTCTTTGCGCAGCACTTTGAAATCTATGGATTTACAGAGCTATTGCAGAGCTGAGTATTACTATTATCACTGTGCATTGCAACCAGAGAAGATATTGTGGAACTGATCTTTTTTTAATGATGTTGTAATCAATTACTACCTATTCTAGTCT
Source organism: Nycticryphes semicollaris (assembly GCA_013400055.1). Taxonomy (NCBI): domain Eukaryota; kingdom Metazoa; phylum Chordata; class Aves; order Charadriiformes; family Rostratulidae; genus Nycticryphes; species Nycticryphes semicollaris. Next base: position 120,406 of record VXBJ01004818.1, on the reverse strand, counting down.
TTCTCCTTACAGCGTTTCTATTTCTGTATGTTTTTTAAAAGAAGGTGGGGGTCTGGGGAAAGGGAGAGGCATTTTCCCTGGTAAATCAATTAACATCTCCAATCCAGCAAACTGTGAAAAAATACAATAACTCTCTTTAAATGTTCCATTAGGGCCCAGTAACAGCTCATTAGATTATACAAGGTATGTGTAATTGCCCAGAAAAGATGCACTACCTTCCTGCAATGCTTAATTTAATCTCCACTCTTTACATACAACTATAACCACCCGCTAAACAAGATTCATGGCCTCATGCCCAATGGTATGTGTGTATGCATGTGTTTTTTAAACATAGGAATGTATTTAAAAGTCAAAACTGGCATGGCTTTATTTCCAGTTACTTGCTATAATCTTACAAAACAAGGCTGGGGAGGACAGGCATTGCCATGCAGAACATTTTCAAGTTGTTGAAAATCACTGCCTATATTTTGTCTGTGAAAATGAGATACTTGTTATATGTATAATTCTACTGATAGATTTCAATCTACTATAAGTGTTTTCTTTTTGTTTCTCTTAGCTGCCACAGTAGAAGATGCAGAGTTTTTCCACTAAGTTTTAACTTGTCTTTTCCCCTTTCTGTGTGCTTCCCTTTAATACCAAAACATTAAATATTAAATACCCTTCCCCTTCTCTCTGGTTCAGAAATGAGATCCCCGTGACCAGCTCTGCCTCTGTTCACCTCTGCAGCCTTCATAGCTGAGTGCCTGAATATCCTGGAATCCTCAGCACCAGGGCAGTTCACACTTATGTGCTTGGTACACTTACACCACTTCTGAAACCTTGATTTCATCTGAAAGGGATCACTGGGAAAAATTTTCCCATATTGAGAACTCTTTCTTCATTTTCAGGTGAATCAGGATATCAGGCATTGTTTTATTTTCTTTTTTTTTTTTAATTTATTTTCACTTTTCTGCAAATATTTCTGATAGACATAGTATAGCAAAAAAAGAGGTGAAATACTGAAGACTAGCACTTCCACTGATCCCTCAAGAGTATGAGATAAAAGGAAAAAAATCCTGGAAACCTGTTGCTTCTAGAGCTCCAAACTTGCTGTGAGGATCCGGAGCATACACAGGCTGCAGATGTATATGGGAAGAATTATCTGTCCTGGAGTTCAAGCTGGGCTCTTAACACAAACACTCAAATTGCATTATGAAAACTTTTTGGTTTTTTGAAGAAGAATTGACATTTAAAATATATCATTCATCAACACAACACAGTGCATTAATGGACAGATATTTAGTATGCTGACCAAATATCACAAAACTTACTTAGTCTGTTGTTACATGACAGTCCTATTCCTAGAAAATTCCCAGTAAACCCTGTTTTCCCAGGGTCAATCAGACAAGAAAAGGAGAAGCAGCTAAAGCTTAGGAACATCTTCCTGAAAGAGCAAAACATTGAACTATTTTTTTTTTTTAAGTTAAATACCATTTACTGAAAAAGAAACTTTGTCTCCACATCTCTCTTGTATTTTCTGATAATGAAGAAAAAAAAGTATTTTTTTCATAAAATGTTATTGGCAAAGCTTTGAATGACCAGGGCTCCAAACTAAGGTAGCAAGGTGGTAGGGATACAACACTGTGTTTGCAGACTCTGTTCTCTGAAAAGTGTCTTCTCTGCTGTTCTGTTCCATTCCATGTTTTCCCCTTACTGATACAAGACCATTTTTCTTTTTGTGCCAGAGTGCACAGCACATCAATCCTTATTTGTAGCTCTCATGATTTCCAGACTATTGGTTTATAACAAACAAATAGAGGTTTCAAGTTCTCCCTGACGGAGAGTCTGTTGGACAGTCATTGATTTTGCTGGGATTAAGAATGTTAAAATGGCACTGGGGCAGAAAATACAGTACTTTCTAAAGTGACATGGTAGGCATGTATCAGCCACACAAATGGGGAAGGGAAATTAAAACAGGCCAGAGCGTATTGTTTTACTCTCTCCCAAAACAATTCTATAGAACCTTAAAGCCTTCCTACAATCTATCATGTAGTGAGAGAGGTACCATGACATGTTTCTTCTAGTTGGCTGAGATTTGCTGAAACAAAGCTGGGCACCTGGACTCCTCACACTCCAGTTGTGTTACAGCAAGGTGGAGTCCTCTTGCATCTGGAGTAAAAATAAACCCTTTCGCAGGCACTGGTGTGAATATGTTGAGATACCTCTGATATTTTAATTTACAGATTATATTGAGAGGTAAAACATAAGAAGACGGCTGACTTCTAGACCCTTATTTTTCTGTCTAGGCACCTCAAAAAATTCATATAGTTCAGTGAGTACAGATGGTTTGAATTCCCCAGTCAAGCTGAAAATACAGGAAAAGAGGGAACTATATTGAAATAAACCAGGGAAATGAAAAGGCTTTGCTGTTAAATTGTCCCACAAAATGAGCTTTCTGCTTTCACAAAATCTTTTTCTTTGCATCCAATAGAAGCATCTGGGTTTAGCATTGTTTTAGAGTTGATAAGTCTTTAAGTAAATTTTGGAAGGAAAATCCATTTCAGAAGTAAATTACTGAAGAACTGTATTATGAGAGTTCCTTCCTTCCTGCCTTCCTGTCTTCTTCTCTTCCTTCTCCACCCCCTCCTCCCCTTTCTTCTCTTTTCCTCTCAATTTCTCTTTCACTTTATCTCTCTTTCCTTTGCTCTTACTCTAAATTACTACCAATTTGTAAGATTATGTCCAAACCAATGCACAACAAAAATAAATGCTCTGTGATATTATGTGAAGGATAATGTACAAACTCACATGCAAAAGCAACAATAAAAAAGAGGTGGTAAAATTCACACAGGAAATAAAAGGGAGGGTCAATCTTTCCAGTTGCAAGTTTATGACAATTTATTCAAGGCCAGGCTGGATGGGGCTTTGAGCAACCTGGTCTGGTGAGAGGTGTCCCTGCCCATGGCAGAGGGGTTGGAACTCAATGATCTTTCAGGTCCCTCCCAACTCTAACCATTCTATAAACAGAAATGCAACATCCATAAAGCACGTGGATCTGAGTTTGCACGGTTCTGACCCTTGTGTTCTTGGCCCTGGAGATAGTGAAGTAGAACCACCTCTGATTTCTTTGAACAGTGGAGATATAAATTGATTCAGGAAAGCACCCCTTTCCCACTCCGCTTTTAGGCACATTCTTTAAAGCTGTTATAATCAGGCAAGTGCCTAATCGGTACATTCTTGAATTAATGCCATGACAAAAAAAAGGATTGTTTTGCTTTTTATTATTGAGTTATTAATTAATATAATAATGTAAATCTCTTTACTAAGGCATGATAGATATGAGTCTACTAGTATAAACTATAGCTCCTACATAACCTCTTGAAAAGGCCAAGGCTACTCTGCTGAGGCCGTACAGGTTTTAGTGTTTTGATACCAGTTACCAAAATCACTCCTAAGTTAACTCATGATCTTGGACAAATATAAATGTAGTATCCTGCAATGGATATTAGCAGTGTTGCTTCACTCTAGCCCAAGTCTCATCAGGAGTAATCAAGCACAGCAATGGAGAGATTGTTCTCTGTAAGACAAGTGACAAGCAATCTCTGAACCAAACTTATATTTCCATGCTTGGTATAAAAACACAATGATGAAAAAAATAATATATTGGGAGCATAGTGGTGGCAAATTGAACAACATTAGGAATTAAATGATGGTGAGAAATGGGAACTGACACAATTGAAATGAAACTTTAAATATGAGTTTAGTCACCGCAAGAGGTGTTTGGACCTAAATCACTTCTTTCATCTTATCTGACATCCCCCTCCCTCTGAAAATGTTTGAGAGTGTTTTTTCCAACTCTATACGAACATAAGAATGGAAAGGTATGTGTGTGCAGGATAAAGTTTAACACCTGTGTTTGACTAAAGTCATCTAAGGCAGGATAAAGTTTAACATCTGTGTTTTGCTATGTTTAGCTGTGTTTAGCTGTGTTTAGCATCTTTAGTATCCATCAAACTGTGAATAAGTGATACCTCTTTTTTTTGTTGTTTTTTTTTCCTTCACAGGAAGCAAACCCCCAAATCTGCTGATGACTTGGGACATTATGTGACCTAGGATGAATGGACAGATGAACAAAGTATCTTATGGGAGCAGTTTTAACAATTACTAAAACTTGTAACAATTTTTTCATAAGCTCTATTATCTATTACTACTAATAATAATACAAACACTTATGGTAATAATAAGCCAAATTTAATAACAAGGCAGCAATAGTAGTTTGCTCTGTGTATGTGCTCAAACCACTTTACATACATTATAAAGACATAGATCATTTGAGAGTGCCTCAGGGAAAATAACGTGGTAAATGTTGTATAAGTAGTATTTTGAAGTGTTGAGACCATTCGCTATGAGCTGATGCCACTTTCAGCTCGTCTTCCAGCTTAACTGGTAAAAAATAGAAGAGCAAGACATTTTAAGTGGGACTTGCATTACTTTGATTGGGTGTGCACTTGCAATTTGTGCATATAATCAAGGAGCAGAAATGCCACAAGTGACCCTTATCTCATCAGAAATTCAGACATCACTGTGTTGAATGTGAAACCCTTGCAGTATTATTCCCCAATGAGCCAAGTAGCACGTTGCAAATCTTACTAAAGCACATTATTCCAAATGTAGAATACCTTTGAGACATTTAAATCACCATTTATGATGAGAATAAAGAAAAACAAAACAAAAACCAAAATCTAAGCATCAAATAAACCATTTGGTTTGTTTGTTGTAGGTAACCTGTTGCACAAGTGGGGGAGCTCAGGTACAACAGGGAGGACAGCAGCATTTCCAGGACTGTTCTTAGGTGACAACCCTAAAGGGAGATCTGCTGAGGACTCTCTGAGAAATAAAAAGTTCTGCTTTTAGCATTGGTGGTGAGCAAGGAGTTAATTCTCTAACTAATTTCAAGGATGCAACCCTGGTCGCTCAGGACATCAGTCACAAGAACTAGATACTTAAATCATCCCAATTATTTCCATATATGTCCTTGAGCTTGATTAAGATCTGAGTTATGACTTTATGTATTTTATGCTCAGTGGGAGAACATTTAAACAATCAAGACTGGGCTGGGAGAGCAAAGAGATGTTTTCATGAGAGTGGAGACTAATTTGCAGGGCCTGGGGAGCGGTTTTACCACCAGGTTTCAACACGGAGTCTACAGTACATGAGCAATCATGGAATCACAGTAATGTGCAAAATCCTCCAAAGAGACAAAGGGATTAAAAGGGAAGAAAACGCCATTTCCCACCTTGGCTGTTAACTGCCCTCCTGGAGTGGGTGGGATGGGTTGGTTTTAAGTGCATGAAGTAACAAGGCAGCTCAGACAGGATCCTAGGGGAGTGGTCTGGAACAAAACTGACTTAGCAGCAGGGATTTTGCCTTTGAGTGTGTTTTAAAAATAAAGCAGTCATCAATAAATTTAGTGAGGGACTTGGTCCTTACTGTGTCTTGGCTGTACTCTGAGAAATTTCTGAGGTGGGCAACTCATAGGACTTTGGGTCTGACCCTTTCTCTTCCAACTCATCTCCATGAGTAATCTTTCCCTCTCCCTCCTAAACTGAGAATGGCAACATTATTCCACTTTCTATTTACTTTCATTTTGTTTTCATATTTCAACCTTGAGGATGGACATACTGAAATAAACCTCACCCAAGACATTGATCCACTGCCTCATCCTATGTTAACTGCTGTATCTTTAGACTCTGTCTTTATAATGACATCAAAGGCCATCAGACACAGAGGACCAGCTTGTCCTGCAGTGCAGATGAGACTATGGAGAACTCAGTCAGTGAAGGCAGCGAGGCTTTACGATGATGTTGACATGAAAAGAGCCAAACACCTATCAGCTGTGGTTCAATGAACATTGTTTTTCTCTGAAACAGCTGCCAACAAAAGATATAAAATTGAGTTAACCCATTCAGGACACACATTCTCTGGCTACTTTTTTTTTTTAATATTAAATCACATTTTGGAGTAAAGAACAACACTAGGCACTGGTTGTTGCCACCACAAGACACTTGAGTCCAACAACTAGATGGTCAAAACACAACTATGAGCAGTTAACTTTGTATTTAGGAAGAACCAAAGTAAGGTGATTAGTAGGACACTGTTGAGCTTGTTTTCCTTCTAGGCAAACTATCTGAACAAGAAGTTGCCTCTGGACTAAGATGCTGAGTGTTTGGGCTTGCTCTCGCCATGGTTTGGACCAAGTCTTCATTTTAGTTTCTTCTTGCATCTAGATGCTAAGTCTAAACTTTTGAATGTAGCTGTGACTTGTTGACTGTTTTCACACACTCGTAACATTCTAACTTAACTAAACCTTGCATTTTCTGAGTGACTGCAAAAACGGTCTTTTTACAGTCTTACTATCATGTCCCAGCAAAGTTGAATGTATTTTTTGTGCTGTATTAACTTGAAGTGAACGCCCCAAAACTAGCTCAAGGTGCCAACAAGCTTCCTCCTATCTGGGGTGGATTTCAGGTACCTAAACAGAAGTATCTAGAGGCAATTTAAAAGCCCTCTGTTATTATAGGTATCTATAAGTAGATACTGCATGAAAGCTTCAGGAGACCTATGCTGGTCTGAGTTAGCAAGTGGATGTCAGGCAGGATACACTGATTTCAAATGGCACCAGAAACCAAACTGAGGCACTCAGGCTTCTTCCCTGGAGGGAACCACAGAATATAAATTAATACCTAAGCAAAAATAGAAATTAAATTAGTATTTCCCTTAAAGCATGGGAATTATTTGTCTGGCACTGTATTGCTCAGTGTGATCTCTGAGAGTCACGGAAGACATATATTTAATGAATCCCACAACTTTGCTATTTAAGATACTGATTTGAAAGGTGGTTAGAGCAAGGTGCTGGGGAAAGTCTTAATTTTCTGAAAACCAAGTCACAACTGGAAGGGTCACTTGAGCTTCTTACTCTGTTTTTCTTTCTCCACATGATCAACTCTTCCCATCTTGTAATTAATGCAATTAAATATACAATATTTGATTTCAATAAAGCTGTATTGACACAGATACTACCTTCAGATCCTGGCACACCACCTTGTGATCCAGCACTGCGCTCTTACTTTCTGTGAGTTTGGGTGCAGGGTCATAAGCTGTAGCCATGGTCATGGCCTTGGCTTTCATCAAGTGGGAACATTTTGTCTGGGCAATGAAATATTTATCTATTGTGTTAAGAGGAGCTAGCAATGGAAACAAGATTGCACAGGGTTGTCGGGGAGCAATGTGGTTGCGGGGGGGTTCTCCCAAAGGATTACTGAAGCCTTTTGTGAGACAAAGCGAAAGCAGCCAGGAATGAAGAGCGGGAGCAGGGTGAGCATTCTTGGAAATGCCACAACCACTTAGGATGACAAGGTCAGGCTATATGTGCTCCCTTTCTTCTGTTTGTGCTCTGATCTAATCAGCTGAATGGAAGCAAGGGGAAGGAAAACATCCCTGCCACAAATATTCAATCTGCAAACTCCTCCATTTTCTCTCAGATGGCGAAGAATGCTATGTGAACTGATGGGGACTTTTCCAGCTGCCAGGATGCATGTTGTCATTGTTGGGCCATAGTTTCCTTGGGCCTGATGTTGAGGGAGCAGAGAAAGAAATGGGCAGAATAAAAGGAAACATACTGCAGACAAGGACCACCCCATCAGATACCTCAGTGCCTGATTTAAAATTTTGTTTACCGAGGGTCAGAAGATATTGAAGTTTCTGTTCAGGTCATGGTAAAAGGATTTGCTCCTGTTTTCACGCCTGGAAATCAGAATTCTCATCAGAGCCTCAGGCCTAGCCATTAAACCTGCCCTAGATTAATATCATTTGAAGGCCTATTTCATGGGAGTTTTTGTCCCAGTGATGTGTAGTAGAATTGACATATTTTCCATTCCATATCCATCACAAGAAAATAGAAAAACTGTTTTCCTGGGGAGACCACAATGAAATCCTGGCTTGGTACTTGTTATCTTGGCTTAGTGATAACTGGAATAGAATCAATCATAGAATCATAGAATCGTAAAATCTTAGAATGGTCATCTAGTCCAACCTCCCCACAGACAGCAGGGACACCCCCAACTAGACCAGGTTGTCCAGGGCCTCCTTGAGCCTCACCTTAAATATCTTCAGGGAGGGGGCCTCAACAACCTCCCTCGGCAACCTGTTCCAGTGTTCAATCACCCTCATAGTAAAGACCCTGTTCCTAATATACAATCTAAATCTGCTCTTCTCCAGCTTGAAGTCATTGCCCCTTGTCCTGTCACTGCAGGCCTTTGTCAACAGACCCTCCCCAGACTTTCTGTAGGCCCCTTTCAGGAACTGGAAAGCTGCAAATAAAAGAAATCCATTCCAGGTTGAACATGTCATTCTTAACATTTAACAAGAGTCCATTTGTATAGGTCCATATGTGAGTAGGAGATGAAGTCTCAGACATATTCTTCTTCCTTCAGGCAAGCATTGATGCTATCGCCTCCTATCCTTTAATACCCCAGCATGTAGTATTATTAGTATCTTTTTGCATGTGTGTTTGGACAGGGCAGAAATCACCAATTTTTTGAGTAACAAGCTTCACAAGATTGGGAATACAACCATACTTTCTTTATTCCCGTTCAGGTCTTGGTCCTTCACCATAGACACTGCCTGAATTTGAGTTCACTCCTGGGTTATCCTCTGTAGTAAACAAACTAACTTTCCCCCAAAGAAGGACCTACAGTGCTTGTGGAACCCTCTCCTATAGGTATTATGGTAAAGCGTGCATCAGTTGTTAACTCCTACTGATTTACATAACCCTCCAAAACTAATCAAACCAGCTGTTGGCATCCCAACAGCCATTGACATAGCCAACAGATGCTTTCATGCCCTGATCTAGGGCATGTACTCTTTGTACTCTTTGTGTCATGCTATACAAATATCTCTCTAGAGGGTTACTTTAGGTACTTTAAATAAGAAGAACACACAAAATGACAATTTTTATATTAAGGCCAAAGAGGGGCACTACTTGAGGCTCAGAGGAGAAGCTCATATGAATGTCCAGGAATACCGCATTAGGAGAGAACCCAAAATCTGGCATGGTATATAGTGATTGAAAGCCATATTTTACCAAGCTTCACTAGTGAGCTCACCTAAAGGGGATAAACTGAAAGAAACTGCTCATGATGATGTTGGTGAGCATCCATGTGGAAGAGTCCTGCGGCCTGCAATGGGTACTGCTTGACCTAGAATAAGGAAGGAGCAGATCTACCCCAGGAATAGTAATCTGTGGGGTTTTGTCTTGTTTGTCCTTACCTGAGAGAGGCAGAATTATTAGCTATTCTATTTAGGTCGGAAAGGACCTCTGGAGGTGAACTAGGTTAACACCTTCTCAAAGTACAGGCAACTTTGAAGTTACACTGGGTTTATCCAGTCAATATCTTAAAAGTACCTTTAAGTCAGTCTGTGTCTTAAGAAGACATATCTGCAGGTACCAGCATCCTGATTATGGGCTCTTGTTGGCAGAGCTTTCCTTTTAATGAGGGAAGTCAGTTATGTTGAGATCACCAGAATTAGTCATGGACAGCAAAGATGAGTTGCTCCAAAGGAGTCTCTTCTTCACAATTACTTTATGAAAACCTTGCCCCGTCAGAGAATTCTCCTTAATGAAAGGTGACAACACTGCACCTAAGCAACTGGAGCAAGAGGCAGTGCAGATGGCAAGTTTGGAAGCAAGTAAGAAGCAACTGAGCAGCAGAAAAGTGGGCTTTGCAGCCTGTTCCAAAGTATGAGAATCTGAGAAAGTTTGGTGCAGGAAAGCGTGGCTCAGCTACTGGGTCATACCATGATCATAGAATCATAGAATGGTTAGAGTTGGAAGGGACCTCGTTCCCCCTGCCATGGACAGGAGCACCTTCCACCAGACTAGGTCACTCAAGATGATGATGAAAAAGCTCTAGTACAAAGAAGAGTGGGATTCATCTCTTACTTGAGGAGTGAGATTCATCTCGTTTAATAAAGACTCTCCTAAGGTCACAGTTCACAGCAACTGAAAGAAAGAGACACATTGTCAACTTATGAGTCAAGCTTAGTGGAGCAGAGTGGAAAGGAATGGCATTTCCCATGCCATTTGTGTATTTTTAGCTGTCCTCCACCACACTTTTCTGCCTGAATAAATCATTTTGGAATTCCCAACAGCAGGCGAGTGATGAATGGGAAAGCAGAATTTGAGTGAAAATGAGCTAATCTCCCCAACACATTAGAATAATAATTCTTTGTCAGACCTAACATTCAATGAAAAATGACTCTTGCTAACACATTAGTCTAGAGAGAAGGTTTTGATAATACAGTAGTGTAAAGCTAAGACATTCATCTCTGAATCGAAGGAAAGTGAGAGGATTAGAGGATCACTTAGAATAATTCAGATGCAATGAAATACAGTTCACGGCAAGAGCTAACACAATAGCCCCAATCAAATATGATTTAGGCACAGTTAGAAGTAGTACTCTAATTACCGGCAATTGATTTAACTAAAGAGTTTCCTGCAACTCTGTGACAGGCTGAAAAAAACTATTTTTAAAAATTTTTTTTTACAAGGACAACCATTCTTTTCCAATGGTCTCTTGGTGCCAAGGAAGAGAACTAATAGTTCAAATGGGAAGCTTTTAAGGAATGAAACAAAGGCATTTTGCCATCGGTAAACCATCAGGCTTAGAAATGTGTTTCCTAGAAAGTGGTTTGGGATTGTATGCCAACAAGTATGCCCTCAAATGCCAAATCAGTGAGTGTGAGAAAGGAGAAGATAAGTGGGGTGCCCTGCCTGGTTTTAGCCACTTCAGAGCTCTTTTCTTTTTAAGGTAATGCAGGATCATGAAACCAGGTTAGATGTTGTGACAACTTCCCAGAGGCTAAGTGATTTGAGTGGGGAGTTTGTCATTGCTGACACAAAGTGCCCTAAGTTGTAGGAATTCCCCCAGGAAATATAAAATACCTGCAGGGAGACATGCAAGAAGACTGGAGACCTAATCGTACCCTTGTGTATATAATTTAAAATAACATGTCTTCCTCAAATTATGGAAGCCAGACTGGTGCTATCACTGTGAGTCTTTTAGAAAGAGATCAGGTAGCAAAGAGATATGAGACACTCACCTCCATCCTGCAGCACCTAAATATAAGTTGTGGATGTCTAAAGCTGTAGCTGATGTAGATGATCCGAAAGTCCTTCAGCAAGAAGCAGCAATTTTGAAAACTTGTAGCATTAATTGAAACAACTCGGTACTGAGCTTCTGAGATTAAGTGACCTGGGAGATTTGTGAATCTTTGATTGAAGAGAAGAAGCACATATGTACTTTAGTGGATACTGAGTGCTTCTTGCTAGTACTGCTGTGGATAACAAAGCCTGGTGGTCTCTTCACAAAGGATAAGCCATCAGTGGGACTTGAAAATAATGAAGTGTTTTAATGATGATGCAGTAAAGGAACGGGGATGCATACTGCTCGTTATCATGAAACATTAGTGAAGAAGAGCAGAACAATTAGGAAACATGATGACTTTCCTCGACATGAGCTATGAAAGCACAATAGAACTTTTGCAAAGGTATAAAAAGTTGAGAGGATAAGTTATGTGCACATCAAATCTTCTTGCTAACAGCTTGGTCTTCAGGATGTACCTCCTTGAACTTAGTTTTCACCATTATGGCAAGTTGATTGATTTTTGTGGATCTTGGCACACGGCATCACTCATCAACTTTTATTTCAAATTGACCAAGTTTTTTTTTGTCATTGATTACAGCCAATCAGCGTTCAAACAGTTGCTTTATTGAAGCTACCTTTCCAAATAATTCAGCCGCCAGAAGCCACATACAAATGGCAATCCTTTCATATTAACCTTAATTGTTTCCTTTTAAATAAGGAGGAAGGTAGCTAAAAGAGGTGGGCACCTCTACTTTGTGCACAAGATGAAGTAAAGATCAAGATAATTTCTAAATTGTTCTAATCTCACGCCTCAGTGCTTTGAAGGAGCCCTTTAGAATCAGTTTACTCTTTGACCATTGACTACAATCTAATAACTTTGGCAGCAAATGAGGTGTGAAATGCTGTCAAAAGTACCTTGTGTGGTACTAAACATTTTCATCTCTGTGGTAAGAGTGTGTCGAAAAAGGTGCAGATTATCAAGCTTTAGAAAACAACATGCTTTTGCAGTGAAAGATATTTGCATTGTCAAATATGCCTTTGATTTTGATTCCAAGTCAAGGAAAAAGCCTACACAATGGCAAACAGGTTGATGGACCATTGTCAATATTTTATTTTTGGCTTTCCAGAATAATATATGTAGTCTGTAATGAAACAATAGCAATGTCTGGTAAACGGACATAAGGACTTCCAGAGAGAGCTTGAGAGCTGATCCTAGTATCTGACATATTATTTTTTTCTTTTTCTTTTCCTTTTTTTCTTTTCCTTTGTTTCCATCAAAATCCTTCAAGTTTAAAATTGCTTTTATTTCATTAAAATGAAATTAGATTTTTTCTTTTCTTTTTTTTTTTTTTCTGAGCTGAAGTCTTCTTTCTGAAGAACTAGAATAAAATAACGTTGAAAATTTACTTCCTTTTCCTCTCTTCTCTTCATTTTATATTTCCTTTTCTTTTATACAGGTCATTAATACTTTATACCTTTTTCTGAATTAGTATTAGATCTTTGAATGTAAGGCACAATGTAGGCATGAAGTACTATCTCATGTATATTACAATTATAGTATCAGGCAGAACTCAATAAGCAGAGGGCATATCTGATAATGCCTCATGTTCTGTCAGAATAAGGAAAAAGTACACAATAAAAAAGCTTAGAGGTGACCCATAGGGAAAGTAATAATTTCTAACAAATCTGGCATTTGTTCCCAGTAGAAAAATAATGAAGTAAAGAGAAAGATGAAGAGAAATTAAAGAAAAACTTATATCTTGTAAAATATTTAGAGAGACAAGCTCAATTTATACTGAAGAAAATAGGAGCTTTTAATGGGACCAGAGTTTTATTCTTAGTCTTCGGTGTCTCTTCAGCTAACAATAGGAATTATGGAATGAACAGAAGCCATATTTCTGCCCCTTTGTCAGCAAAGGCAACACAAATTTTGCAGCTGAACTTGAAATACAGTTGGTTTTTTTCCTCCTCTTTAGTTCGCCTCCATGTCTGAATGAGTATAAATGGTAGTTTTTGAAAAACACTGAGGAATGCATTTCTTTTTTGCATTGATCATGACAGAAAGTGTCTATTCCTGAATATACTGAATTCCTACAGTATGCAGAAGACTGAAGTCCCCTGCGTGGCTTGTGCATCTTAACCGTGTGCAAAGATTGCAAGGTGATGGACCAACTGGTCTCAGAAAAGCTTACGAAATTGGAAACAACTTTTGCTCCTGGTTAAAAAGAAAAAAACCTATTAGAAGTCTTCCAGGAATATACTTAGCAGAGAAATTGGAATAACCCAGGTAGAAGGGCTGGTACAAAGCACATGTAGAAGGAGGCCATAGAATCTTGAGGAACCAGCAAAAGCAGGTGTTATAACTCAGCCCAGGAGGTGGTACAAAGCACAAATAGAAAAAGGCCATTAGAGTCTTGGGGGAAACAGCAAAGGCAGGTGTCCATCCTCTCTCACTACTAAAGCTCTTGGGTTTTTTTCTCTTAAAAAAGCTTCTGGGAAGTGTAAACAGCTTGCTCTGCCACGCTTGAGAGACAATGGCAAGAAGGCAGTCAAATATCTGTATTTCTCTTCCTCATGGTGTGATGATAGATCCATATGCCTTGAGGAACGGAAGTGACACAATTGGATTTTACAGTTATTATTAATAATTATTATTGTCGTGGAGGAAGGTATATGGGCTAGGCATGCTGTCGTGCTGATGTTGCTAATATTGCTCTCCCTCCCCACAGCAGCACAGAAGAATGTGGCTAACACCTTTGAGTAGACCAACTACTCATTTTGTGGTCTGTCTTTCAGTCCAGGAAACTGGGTTCTAGCCTTCGCTGTTTTGTCATTCCTACTCATACCACCTTGAAGTGTGGCTTCAGCATTTTTCCATCCCTATTATTAGCGTGTTTTGAGACTGATTCAGCTCATGCTTTGCTTTTGAGAAGCTGGCAAGTTTATTACATAGAGCCATGGTTGCACCAGAGGGAGTCAACCTTTTAGGTCAGGCTGCTGCTTTCCTCTCACCTCCCTGTTGTTCACCAGAGCAGGTCTTCTTCTATAAGTTTCCCAAGCAGTAACACTGCCACTGCTTCTCCAGTGCAGATGCTTTATAGTCTGTCGGATCTTATCAGCTGGGAACAGTTCCCAAAATTTAGATGACATTTCGTCTGCTATAAATTCATTCAGTTGTTCCAGACTCCTATTTCTAATGCATGATTTTATTTTTTTTCTAATATAGCCAAAGTAATTTCTGCCCGTCTGTGGTATATTCCCTCTTCAATTGAGTCTTTTTGAATGATTAATCCATTACACATATTCAGGTCATGATTTTGCTAAACAGTTAAGATACTGTTTACATATGAGAACATGAATAGTTTCCAGATCTGGAAATGTGAACACGGTTTCTTTCAAGCCCATAGTAAGATATGTTCTGAGGTAAGGACTATTCATTTAATCTCTTCTCAAAAAGATAACCTCTGATGTTTTCTGATCACTTTTTCTTTCTTTTATTTTTCTCTGAAGTCCCTTTTTTGGATATATTTTTTTAGGCAGATATCCCTATCTCCAACCAAGAAACTGTTTTGTTTGTTGGTTTTGGTTTTT
>VXBJ01004818.1:59950-105601 GCA_013400055.1 Nycticryphes semicollaris | reverse complement strand
TTTTTTTTTTTTTTTTTTGCGAACCATTTAAAATTTCATAAAGTGATCTCTTCCTGTGTTAAAGCAAAATTGAAATCTAAAAAATAAAATTAAAATATCATGGGACCTCATACTAATGATGGAATTAAGATCTACTAACAGTGTCTGACTGTTGAAGAACTTTTATTTTTGTTGCTGTCCAGGGAGCCTATAAAATCCCACAAGTGCTGTTCTCTTTCCCTTCTTAACTTTTTGAATTCCTTGATTGTGCATCATCCTGATGGTAACTCTGTGTTCATCTCCTGTATATCCATTGATGGACAAAATTGTACTGTTTGCGCTTCTAGCTCTTCCTCACAAAGTGAAACAGAAAATAAATAAAAAAGAAAGAGCACAAATTTGTGCGCTATTCAATAAATGCTTTTTTCTAATCTGATACACTGGATATCTGCTAGCGTGATTATATTTTTGAATATAAGGTGATGGCGAGACACTTTATTAAGCATGAAATATGACTGCTTATCATGCTTCTCTCATGCATGAACATAGGCCCGGACATTCCCGCTTCTTTGAATAATTCAGACATCTCTCAAATAGACATTTAGTCATCCAACCATGCATTACACACCACTGTTCACATTAGTCTTGTGACGGTTGGTCTCTTTCTGAAGGTCTCCTCAAGAAAACAACCATCCATTGCAGTGTTTTATTTTATTAAGATCTTAATCTTGCTCTCCCTGTATGCACTGCCCTGAGCTTGTTTCAAAAAAGCATGCAAAAGAAAAGACATGTTACAACCTTTTGGGTGACTGATCCCATTTTTCTACCATTACTGTGCTTTTGTGAACCTGCCCACCTCATTGCAGAGTCTATTGAGGAGCTGTGATGGACTTTAGCTCCTGGGAAATGTAATTGCTCTGTCTTATCGGTTTGTCTAGAAAGGGCTGCCTCTTCCCTTATGAGATTAACTCTTAGAATAGAGATATCTACTGCTACAGGTTGAGAGCTATTGACTTCAGGGTTATTGACACTGCTCCAGAGGAGCACTGGAAGGGTTAGCATACTGCTAGGAAAAGGGATAGAAGCTAAGAAGTGCTTGCATTAACAATTTTAATTGTATTACTGTGAACTTTTCTGTACATAAGTACTCTCAGCACATTATTAACTTTGTTTTTCTGTAGTAATTACATCTAGACTAATGATGATTCTTGGATTAGACTGTTAAGATTTAAATTATACTAACAATAAATTCTTGGTTTTACTTAATGTGTATGTAACATGTTTCTTCTCTGCTCATGAAATAATTTTTAACATAACAAAGTTCAGCCTGCCTAAGCACCGCTGCTCCTTCAGACTTCCATATCTTGTCATGGGATCGGGCTTTGAGCAAGAAGGATGGGGCTTTCAGCAACCTGGTCTAGTGGGAGGAATCCCTGCCCATGGCAGGGGTGCTGGAACAAGATGATCTTTAAGGTCTTGTCCAACCTGACCTGTTCTGTGATTCAATGAACTTCCGGGTGGCACATACAAATAGGTAGCCAGCTTTGATTTGGGCTATAAAACATCTGGCAGACTATGTTATAGAACTCTTACACCACTTGATAATTTGGGAAATATTTGTGTACAGAGTAGAGAAGAGGTTTGATGTAATCATAGGAGTCTGTGTTCTTACATCAGTCTTTTAGTTTGAAACAGGAGAAAAGTTTTCAGAAGGATATCGAATAATGCCCATATGTTGTACTTTGGTTTCTGCTGCAGAGATTGGCAGACCACAAACTAAACTCCATTTGGAAGAAACTAGACTAGAAGTTTTGGGATCAATCAAGCAATCAAGCTGTAAGCAGCTGACCACTTCACTGGGTTGGATTCAGTATCAAACAAACAAACAAACAAACAAAAAACAACCAAAACCCAAAACCTGAGATGTGTATAGTATAACTACAAGTCTATAAGAACAACTGTTTTCAGTGCAGATCCACTGCTGCTCCTCTGAATTATTTCTTAAAGTTGAAACACCCTGTATTTCTGATGAAAACTGAGAATCAGAAGTTTGTTCTCTCAGCAGGGGCAAGGGAGATTTCTCTGTAAAACAAGCTGCAAAGTGACAGCTAATAGAACCATTCTCTGATTCTATATGGAGTATCCTTCAGCAGCACTTTGAGGTTTGCTGATATGGGAGCATCAGTACCAGAACATACTAGACCATACTGGAAGTAGCACATCTTTCAAAACTTCGTCCATGCCAGGGGTTCATATAAGCCTCTCCCTTTTCCCAGAGAGCTGGATGCTTTCAGAGTAACACAACATACTCATGAAACTTAAGCTTGAAAAGCACACAAAAATCCACAGTTTTCTGAGAATGTATTAAGTGTTTCTAAAACAACATCGGCACTGCTGCACTTTGAAGCTGAGTAGCATATTCCCCATGCAAAATTCTTCCTGAAAATGTTCTACAAAACGCTCTCTCTATGACCTCAGTCTTATTTGAAAGCATTTTTAAGCTGGAGTTATTTGGAAGGGGAAAATATCACTATTATGACTTCAGTGATCTAAATTACTGTCTTGCCATGGGGATAAAGAAAAGAGGAACTATTTCTAAAGAGGCAATGGAAATAGGATAGAAACATTGTTGTTTTGCCAGCATTACTCAATCATTTTCATCAAATGTTTCAGTAAAAAAAAAAAACAAAACATTTATTTGAAATGAAAAGAAAGAGAAATTAAAAGAAAATGCCACAAAGCTTAATTTAATTTTCAATATTAAAAAAAAAAAAACAAAACCAATGAACAGGAAAAGTTATGTTAATGCCATTAAATTCAGTGGTAATAATCGGGTCCCACAGATACGGTTCCCAGAAGGTATACATCTACCCTGAATATGCAGCCGGACAGAATGTCTTGATTTCCTGAGCTAGGGGCTGGCAGTGTTTATACATGTTGAGTGCCAAGCAGCATTAAGACATATATTTTTTTCATAGCTTTACTTGCAAAATACCTTGAAACTTCCTTTATCAAACATGTTTTATAAACATGTCATAATCTCTCCACTCAGAAGAAGTAGTTAAGTCATAAATGTTTATATTTGCTATATTCATTTTGTAATGTGAAATATTAATGCTATATTTTTTTCTTCCATCAGTAAAAAAATTTGCTTACAAATATTTTCTGGCTTTATATTCCAACAGCTTTTATGTACACGTGCTAAAGTGGCCAAGAAATCCATTAGATACAGCTGTGTTTGCATTAGATGTCAGTCAAATTCTCTTAATCCACCTCTATTGTTGTAAGAATAAGGAACGGGAGGTTAAATTGTTGATACAGTGGAATCAAAGCAGAAGACCCTAAATATTTAATGCACTGGCGGGAGGACTTTTATATCATTCCCCCAGTGAACAGACTAGCTGGCTCACTCCATATGCAATCTGACATGCAATTATTTCTGAAAAATCTGTTGCAAAGTTCTGAGTAGCTGGATAGCTCTTGGGAAGAGCTACTGGGGAGGTCTCAGGCTAGAAGTGTCCAACTCCATTCTTGTTTCTGGAACAAAACCTTGTGCTCATGAAGATGATGATCAAAGATGCTTCTAAAAAACTGGCCATAGTACAATTTACATGAAATGACATTTGGCCTTCAGATTTCCCCTGGTCACACTGGCAGTACTGATGGACAAATTGGGAGATTAGTACCCTGCATTTTCACTGTGTAAGCTCTCTTTAGAGCTTAATAGAAAATGAGTCCTTCTGAGCCTCAGTACAGCCTGAGAAATTCTGAGCACATTCAAGGCTCAAATCCTTTGCAAAACACAACGTTGTTCAAGCCCTGTGACAGCAAGTATTCAATGGCTTTAGAAGGAAAAGAACAAATTATGAGCCTGATCTGCTACATAGACCCAGATGGATAAAATTTTGATATCTCTACAGAAAATGTACAAAAATTCCCAATGGCTGATGTTTTAACCTCTGGGATTAAAACAATGATATAAAATCTCTAAGGAACTGTAATACAGCTGTCCCATGTTCTCATTCTCTCCTCTGTACTGACCGGCCAAGACAGACTGCACTTTCTGTAATATTTCAAAGTTTATTCTGCAGTTCTGTGTGGAAATCAATTAGCTACTCTGCACCCAGCAAGAGTTTTGTTGGCACCCTTTAAGTGCCTCTCAGCAGGATACTAATTGACATGGCTGCCCAAGCACTTGTGTTGAGACCTTGTCAGTTTTACCAGGCTTGATCTTTTTTTTTTTCCTTTTACTAGTTGTTATTATTCAATGAGTATGTGCATGTTCAGACAGTTCATTTTCTTTTAGTACTATCATTTTTTCCATAAATATACATTACTGCCTGCTGCCAGAGACAGCAACCCTGGGCTGGTTTAATATTTCATCTAATTCAGTACTTATGCAGGTCCAGTTCTGAAGTTTCTCAAATCTGATATCTGCACCTCTTTCCAAAGATGATGAAGTCCTATTATTATGGCTCATGTTCTGTATCTTCTCTGAAACTATTCCTACAGCAGTCAGTATTGAAAGGAGTATGCTTCATTTTCTATAAGCTTTATTTCCACTGATTTTTGTTCATTTATGTTTGACAGAGAGGGGACTAAAAGGTACTTATTTTATTTGGAGCAGCATACGATAAGTCTCATGTGTATTTGCTACCACCACCATGCAACCCTGAAGAAGCAAACCATGATTATTGAGTTCCCACAAAGCTGGATCTCTGGGTAAGAATATGAAAAATAGATCCTCATTGTGATGAGGAGCCATACCAGTCCTGAGCGTGGCAGTCTTTGATGATATCATGGAAAAAAGTCAGTGTTGTTACCTAGAAATCAAGAAAGTTTGCGTTATTACACTTGGGTGAACATATGATAGGCTGAATGCCAATGAAGTTATTTCACAGAATCACAGAACGGTATGAGGTCAGAAGGGACCTCTGAAGATATCTAGTCCAACCCCCCTGCCAAAGCAGTTTCACCTGGAGCAGGTTACACAGGAATGTGCCCAGATGAGTTTTAAATGTCTGCAGAGACAGAGACTCCACCACCTCTCAGGGCAGCCTGTTCCAGCGCTCTGCCACCCTCAAAGGAAAGAAGTTCTTCCTTATGTTTACATGGTATTTCATAAGTTCAAGTTTGTGCCTGGTGCGTCTTGTCCTGTCCCTGGGCACCACTGAAAGAAAGACTGGCCCTTCCTCTTGACACCCACCCTTTAAGTATTTATAAGTGCTGATCAGATCCCACCTCAGTCTTCTCTTCTTCAGAGTAAAAAGATGCAAGTCCTTCAGCCTTTTCTCATAAGAGAGATGCTCTAGGCCCCTCATAATCTTTTTAGTCCTCTGCTGTACCTTCTCCAGTAGTTCTCTGTCCTTCTTGAACTGGGGGGCCCAGAACTGGACACAGTACTCCAGATGAGGCCTCACCAGGGCAGAGTAGAGGTAAAGGGTAATCTTTGATAAGGTCTACCCTACTATTTTAAGTGCTGTTACAGGTATCCAGGATCAATGTAATTAAATATCTCACAGATGATGAAAATTGTCTCAAGCCTGGCTTAGTATTTCTGGACACCAATGTAGGGAGTGGATGATGGGGTATCAAGTGCTTCAGGAACATGCATTGGGTTGGAACTCAATGATCTTTAAGGTGCCTTACAATCTGAACCATTCTATGATTCTATGCATGGATAAGAGATTCCAAAATTTAATCGGCCTTATAACCACTGACAAAAGGGTTTAAGGACCACATGTGGTAAGCCTGTGGGTGTGTAGGATAAAGGACAAAGCATACATTTATGTCACT
This sequence comes from Nycticryphes semicollaris, assembly GCA_013400055.1. Classification (NCBI taxonomy): domain Eukaryota; kingdom Metazoa; phylum Chordata; class Aves; order Charadriiformes; family Rostratulidae; genus Nycticryphes; species Nycticryphes semicollaris. Next base: position 99,826 of record VXBJ01004818.1, on the reverse strand, counting down.
TAAATTGACATTTGAACTCAGCTAATGTTCTGAATGAGGCCTCTAGAGGAACAAATCTTTTTCTATTAGATATTCAGGGACATAAGCATCCTATCCAACACACCTGAATTGGGCAAACACTAGACAGGTTACTCTATTATGAAAACTTCAGAATCAATAATTCCAAACCACACACTTGTGTAAACACTCTTATTCTGAAGTCAGAGTCGTCCTTTATTTTTCATTTCTCTTTAAACTCTTTCCTAAATGACACAAACCAAGCTGAAAAGAAAAAGATACTTTCATGCCAGAATAAAAGCAGCCACCAGCATAATTATTCTGCTTTTCTGTGAAAACAAGGACTGAAAGGGAAAATGAAACATCCAAAAGACAGAGTAAAATTATCAGCCATGGATTTGTGGGTATTAATGCTCTTTCTCATTGCAAGCAGGTGAAAGTGCTGCTCTAAACAATAGCACTGGGTAGGCCTCAGAATAATTTGTATTCAAATGTTTTCCTGTTTAAAGATTTCTTGCATAGAGGATTATGCAAAATAGATCTGTGCCTATTCTTCACTCAGTAAACAGAGTATATAAAATTTCAGTGGTATTTCACTATGCATTCCATTTTGCTGACCGATAAAGTAAGTGCATATCCACAACATTTCCTTGAAACAGGTCTGAGTATAATGTTATCCAAAATAAATTCTGCTTTTCCCAGAACAGACAGCGGGGAAACACTCTCTTCCTCCGCTGCTGGCTAAACAAGGGGAAGAAAACCCCAGCTATTTGTAATGCTTCATACAAACTAGGGCAATAAGGAAACTTGGCATTTCTTGCTGTCTACCTCTTACACTGGAGGTTAGAACTGGAACAAATCTTTCTGCGCAAAACTTCACAATGTGTTGGTCATTGACATATAGCTTCACATATAAAACTTGGATTAAAACAGAATTTCAGAAAGTTTAGAAAGCTAATCTGTAGTTCTGAAATTGAAAACTGAATCCCATGTCCATTCCCCATCTTCTGAACTCCACTCCTGGAGTGCACTCAGAGTGATCTGAGGTGGACCTTGCTTTATTGTATGACATTTTTGGTCTTCCCTTAATCGCTTGACTGTGTGCCTTTAATCACTTGACCATGCAATGAAATGCTTAGTATTTTGACATTGAACATCTCGCTATCAGTCATCAATTCAGTAGCATTGAGGAGATACAGGGTAGTTTTATTTTCTGGATAGTATTTCAACCTCGCTGCAAAAGCAGATCTTTCTACAGTGAGTACCCGCTGGTCAGGTTTTCAAAACATACTTTGCGGTTGCAATCAATAGAACCAAATTTGGTGTTCAAAAAAAAGGTGATAAGTTGTCAAGGGCAGGATTGGGTGGATCTGCTAAACTGGCTGGCTTGGGAAAGGGAAGAGAAGAGAGGTTCAGGAAAGCTTTAGACACTCACCATAATGGGTACAGACTGATGTTCCCCTTCCAGTCCTAGTCTGGGACATCCCTGTACTGAAAATTATGGGCAAAGACCAACACACAAATGCAAGTGCAAAGAAGAGTCTAGCATTTAGAGCACAGTAAGTAAATGACCTCAGATTATGTTCCTTAGAGCATCTAGAAGGATATGCCTTAGTTTTTCATCCTATGCTGATCACTGCATGCAGGACAGGAAAGCCAGCAGACAGGCATTGAACCAATACTTAGAAATATCTGAGGAAACACCATTTGAGATTCTGAGCTGTGGCTGAAGCTCCTGGCTCTGCCCCAGACAATTCATAGGACCTCGGGCAAGTCACCATGTACTCTACATGTCTCACTGCTGCACCTTAAAATGGGAGTATTGAAACTTCTTTTCCTCTTTGCCTCCACAGAACAATGAGATCTGCTATAACTCTGCTCTACACTGTCTAATGAGGAGATTAAGGTCTTTCATGGAGTTGCCTGTCTGTTGTGAACCCTAAATAATAAAAATGCAATTCTGTTCTATGAAAGAATTAAGTTTCTCTTCCTTATTATGTTGCTGTTTAAAAAGTTCTGTAGCTATTTCAACTAGACCAAACAAACATCAGTTTTCACTCATAACTGGGGCAGGGATTCTGCAAAAAAAGGGGATATGTGACAACCTAGAGCCAACTGCATATTCTGAATTGTTTAAGATGTGCATAGACAACCTGCAAAATACTTTTCTACCTAGTAAGTTAACTATATGCAAGAAAGACATAAATGCTGAGGTTTAGAGAAATCCACTGCATTTCCAGCTCAATGGTAGCATTCAGCTCACTTTCCTTCCCAGTGCCAGCAGCACTTTTGTATGTAAACATTGATGTGCTTCTGCTACTGAACAGCTGATGTCAAGTGATCCTTAAAATAAGAATGTTGCAGATAGGGAAAGTTTCATTTTTTTAATTTATTTGTCCTCCCACCAAGACCATCATAATGGATGGGCTATCACAATTACAGAATTGTGGATTCACCCCTTGATTTTCCACCTGGAAGACATGGCAACAAGATACACAGAATTAGAATTCTGCAATTCTAGACCTGGATTCTTCTTGATCCTTCCTGTCACAGTACGCATGGCACCAGCTCATGCTTCCTTTCACACTCCCTCCTCCCCACCTCTGCAATTTAAAGACTTTGATGTTTTAACTGAAAGTCAAACCTATTCACCGCTCAGACCATCAATTAGCTTTTGTTCAGAGCTGAGCCTAGATGGAGGTGTTTGGAAACACAGAGCTGTGTTAGGCTGTAATTCCGTCACACTCAAAACCGAGCACAGCAGGAAGGCAGAGGAGTCATCCCCTGTAATTCTGTCTATATCGAGTTCACTGAAGAACTACACATTTTACATGCCTTACCCAGGCTTAGCTTCCTCTGCACACACTTTAGAACAAATTCCCTAAAAATTTCCATGGTAACACTGCAAAGATACCACACTGAATTCAGTAACCACCTCTGCTTGACTTTGTTTTGAACAGCAGCAGCAGCAGCCCAGTACTTTACGCTGTTGTTACCTGCACCTGAACATCTGTGGATCAGCACAGGTTGAGTTGGAGATGCAGTACTTTTCATGCTGCAGTCAGGAGGAACTGGGCACAACTCTTGGCTCTGCCACTGGTCTCTGGGATGATACTGATTGGTACAGTAAAAAATATTTTATATTGCAGATGTAATTTTATATTGCATTTAATTTATAAATTAGTTTTGAACCGTATAATTATAAAATATTCTAATATATTGTTTATATTAGTACCTAAGCACAGATATCTAGAGCCATCTGAAGTAGTCTAGGGTAGTGTCTTCCAGTTCTAGATCCAGTTCCAGAAATATGTGCACTTCTTACAGGACTTTTGTCACATCTGCCAAACCCATATGAAAGTTTCAGGGACCTTGGGGCATCTCCAGTCACACCAGATGCATCTGTTAAGGCAACTAACCTGAACTCTGCATCTCTCTTTTCCTTGTGAGCTCCAGACTGATTGGCAAAATGCTGAGAACTACAAAATACTGCTGCAGTGCACCTAGTAAAGAAAGGATCATACATATCTCTTCAGAAAAAGAGGAAAAGCTGTATGCATTAAGCCATCAAACAGGCTTGTCTCTATCTGTCTAAGATTAATTCTCATCAGTGCCCTTGTTAGCATTGCATACAGGATTATTTTCCTTTAAAATGGGAGCATGTCTCCTCATCACTTCTACCCTTAATGAAAGCCTTCTCATCCCTTAAATCTCCAGAAGCCAAAATTAATGCCACAAAACAACTGTATTTTATAGGTAGGAGTGACAATATGCACCATTCTTTCTAGCCAATTGCTGCCTCAATGGAAAAAAAAACACAGAATTTCCACAGACACTGGGAAGTTCATCTGAATGTGAAGCAAAATGCACTCATGAAAGAGCAAGCTCACCTGGATGATTATCCCTTTCCCAAGAAAGGATGCAATCAGGTCAATGCAAGCAGAATTTCTTTCCAAAATTCATTAGGCAGAGGCAGCATGAAAGCTGACAGAATAAATGGAATCCCAAACTCCTATTTTGGTGTCTTCTAACACAGTTGAACACATGAGTAAGTGTGTTTGTCTGTTTGTGTCACTTCTCATATGTTTTAGAGAGAGGAAAGGTCTGTCTTCCCACACATCAGTTTTTCAGTTCCACACAATTAGAGAAGTTTAGATTCTTTCCCCAACAAAACATCCCATCCAACAAAACCAAATAAAGTTCTGTGTAAATGGATCCATTTCAACCACTTTCTACCAGAAAGAGATCAGATCTTGTCAGAGACTTAGGGAAGAGTTGCTTTTCAGAATATGTTGGAGCTCCTGGAGCTCACATGTATTGCACCAGAGACCTTTGAAACGAGAAATTCAAGACACACCAGTATTAGAACTCTCAGGACTTATAGAGGATTTTTCTGGGTCCTGGGGGCTCTCTGAGTTTGCACATTCCTTGGCCTCAGAATTCTAGGAGATTTCCTAGTTCTTCAAATTTGGGATGCTATTTCACTTAGGGAGACAAAACTGTTCCATTAGTTTTCATGGAAGTACTGGGCAGGGTGAGAGAAGATTTATTTTGTTTAATTTTTTCCTGTAGGTTAGTGCAAGATAGTTTGGAGAATTTGTTCCAGTTAAGAAATCATACTATTTTGAAAATTGGGAGACGAAGCCTTTTTGGAAAATGAGATGTGTCTCATAAGGCTGACATTTCTTCTGAAAACCACCCACTGACTGTGAATTAGCTGAAGCGTGTTAGCAGCACAGATCCTAAATGCAGCTGTGGGAGTCATCCAGCATCACAGAGATGATGCGGGAGATGGGGTTTTAAACTACAGATTCTCCTGTGATGTTCTACAGCTTTGGATGGGGAGGAAGCATTTGGATATGAATGAGTGGGAACAGACTAGCAAATCCACCCACTCCCGTACAGTACACAACTTCTCTGTATAATTTTAGCATGTGTCTTACAGCATCTGAGATCTTTACATCTTCATTAAGCCATGTACAAGTTGTTCAACATTCACTGGTAGTTGCCAGGGTTTCACATTGCCCTCATAATTATATGACAGTTTTCCAATTTGTTATTTCCTTATTGGGAGTTACTTTCAAGAAGTGCCTAAACCAGGGTTCCATGTTATGATAGAGCCTTTGTCTAATTTTATGAGATTCTGTTGGTCATTATCACTGTGTGAATTTCTTTTCTCTTTTACCTTTGTGTTAGGTATTTCCTACTCACTCAACCCTGCAGATTGCAACAGTGGATGATGGACATGTATCTCATTTAGTCATGGAACACTTATGCTATAAGATTAATGTTTTCAAGTCATATTGCAGCAAAGTAATAACCATCAGTAGCTTTTACACAATTTAAGTAATTTTTGTCCTTTGTCAAGACATCAAATTAAGATTGTAAAGGAGAAACTTAATGCCCATGCAGCATTTAGGCAGAAAAACAGAGAAATGATGACTAATCAGTCCTGGTGTGAGTGATTTCATTAATTCCTGTTCTAGCAGTCCCAGATATTTGGTGCTGTCAATCATTTATTTTCCTTCCACTTAACAAGGAAGTTCATTAGCTCTGGTTTTTTTTTAAGCCTGTTGCAGGAACTTCGAACCATTCTAGTTAGCTTCTCAAAACAAAACCAAAAAAAACCCACCAAAAAAACCCCCGTTAAATGTTTCATTTAATTTCTTGTTGAACACTTAATCCACAGATTTTGGAACTCATTCCAGAGGCAGTGCTCACTAGCGAATGAAAACCAATGCATGTTGCTAACCAAAACAAATTGGTGAGTCACCACTGCCTAATTATCTTCATCTTTCTATATATAAATAGTGTTGATGGAGACTTAAAATTCTGTGGCACAAACTGGTCAATGTAATTTGGGAAATTCTGGCTGTTCACAGTTGCCTGGGAAGACATTGCTCCTGTATCTTAATGAGGTTTTAGAAGATCAAATATTAAGCACAAAACTATCTTTCTTGATTCATAAACAACATCTGAAAAAATCTGCTGGATGCTCCAGAACTCATATTATTCATACAATCTCAAGAGAATAAATACCTTATGGAGCCAGTTGGATTTTTTATTTTTCTACACGTATTGGTTCTTTATTTCTCCATTCCCTTCCTTGAGTCATTTCTTCATTTTCCCCATTCTTTCCAAGGTCATCCAAAGGTTTTCTCAACTAATATAAGAAATGAATTCACTTTGTTTTATTTGTTCCCTCAAAAATAGACAGAGCAAAACTACTACTTCCAGAAATCAACTTGCTCCCTGCCTTTATTCAGACTGAGAAGCAGACTTGCTCAACAAATAGCTCCAATTTATGTCTATCATTCACAGCGTAAGGTAGTTGTCAGTGCAGGAGAATATGATATAATACAGCTCTGTCTGTTCTGCTTCCTGAGCTCCAGGGGCCTTTTTGTGGTGCTATTGACCTTGGCAGAGCTGAGAAGTTTTATTTAGTGTTGCTGTTTTCTTCACTGAAGTTTACATATTTTAAGTGGCTCGGAAGATGCGTGTGCATTTCAGACAATAAATGACTTCAGGCATTCTGATTATATCAGTCAATGAGATATATCCTTCTCTGCTCTGAAGGCTACTACATTTTATAGTGAAACAGTTGAAGATATTATATGCTGGTTGTACTATTTGGCAGATGTGTGTTGCTAGGAGAAATTGGAAATGCATATTATTTCAATTTTTTTTTTTTTTAACATGGACTTCAACATTTTTGTGAGGCTTTTAAAGCCCTGCTTTGTACCAAGATAATATTATGTTTACTCAATACACAAGCAGATGACTAATGCTTAGAGTTAATATTCTGAAATGTATTTAATAGTAGAGGTTTGTAAAAATAAATGCTTAACCGTAAATACTTTCTTTTTTCAAGGATCAGGCAAAATAAAAAATAAATAAAAGAAAGAGAGCACTTTTCAATAATCTTGTGTGGAAAAGCATCCCTATAATGACAAACTACTCAATGCCAGAAGAAACTTGATAAATAGTGCAGCTATGTCCAAGAAAATTCCTGCAAAATTCAGCCCAAAAGCTCTATTTAGAATCAGTCTGTTCCAATACCATAACTTAAGAATCTGAATGCAAACAGAGATGGATATACGTGAAATAGAAGTGGATACCTAAGTAAATAAATGAAAAGTAGCTGCATTTTCTGGTTATCATCTCTGAAATTTCCTAGTCTGAGAAAAGCATAAGACAGTTATCCACAGTTCATAGGTATGTTTCTATAAGATCTGTTGCGTTCCTAGGTGTCAGGTCAGCGCTTGACCAAGTACTGAGCACAGCAGATTTCTAAGGGTTTGGGGAAAGAAGTTTTTAGCTGGAACAGGAATGTGGATGAATTAACCTTTCTGAATGAAGAAGGGCTCATGTGGTTAATTTCTCTAGAGCTGTCTAGAAGTAATTATAACCTCCCAAGCTGTTTACGAACTATGAAATGGGCAAATAAAGCAATCAGGGAATCCAGAGAGGAACAGAACATCTCTTGTTTCTCCAGGATTTTCCCCAGAAAAATGTTTGGGGTTCTCAGGTGTGAGCCATTAAATGACCAAATAAACACAAGTGTTTAGAACATTTTTTTTTTTCTCCAGTGAAAGCATAATTTCAGGTTTGGCTTCAGGTTTGTAATCATTATAATTAGCTTATTCAAAATTATCTGAAGCAGATGTTTGCACGTTTCATGATATGGTCACAGCAGAATTGCCACCTTCCCCAAATTTTTTATCAGAATATTTGTCCTCAGCTATCATTATTTCTGAAGAGGGAAGGTGGCAAAGATATTGCAAAGAAAAACAACTGTTCTGACACTTCCTACCTTGGGTGCAATACTGGTCTTTTTGTAGCTGTGAATAGAGGTGAAACAAGGTCGGTAGAAATAGGAAATGCCTTTTATGATATCCTTGAAAATAACCACAGGAGCTTTTTAGCCCTTTTCTTCAGATCTCAGGTGGAAGAAGCAGCTTTCAAGATAAAATCCGGCTTGAAAACAGTAGTTCTGATTTCACTTAGTTTTTCATTTCGCAGAGTCTCCAAGGCTCAGTTGTGTAATTGCAATATACCTGGAGAGGGTAGGTTTTGAGGTGATGTGGTGGGTTACCCCTTGGCTGGACATCAGGTGCCCACCAAGCTGCTCAATCATTCCTCCTCTTCAGTTGGACAGGGGGAGAAAATGCAATGAAAGTCTCGTAGGTCGAGATAAGGAGGGGGAGAGATCACTCAGTGGTTAGTGGCATGAGCTGAGTAGACTCGAATAAGGAAAATTAACTGTATTTATTGGCAATCAAATCAGAATAGGGCAATGATAAAATAAACCCAATTCTTGAAACACCTTCCCACCTCTCCTCCCTTCTTCCTGGCTTTAATTTCACTCTGCATTTCCCTATCTCCTCCCACCCATCCTGCAGGGGATGGTGAATGGGGGTTGCAGAAGCTTGGTCTGAGCAGCAGCAGATCCTTTCGGAGCCAGCTGGCATTGGCTCTGTCAGGCACCAGGGAAGCTTCTAGCATCTTCTTACTGAAGCTATCCCTGTAGCCCCCTCACTACCAAAACCTGGCCATGCAAACCCAATACATGTGACGATAAATTTCTCTTTTGAGACGCTGAGGCAAACGACTTGATGTTTCACTGCTTGGATCCTTCTTTTCTCCTATCTTTAAACTTCTCTGTTTACTATAATTCTGAACACACATCTTTCTTCACTTTCTATTTGTAATGTGTTGATGTTTCCATTAGAGCTGAGTCATCGCACAGGCAAAGCAGAAAGTACTGGACTTTGGGGTGCAAATCTCCTGACCTATATGTCCATTTTGGGATGAGATGAGTCACACTTGATGAGCCTTATTTTTCTCCATTTCTTGTAGAGGGATAGAGATGTTGAGATTGAAGAAAGATGACTGCCATACTAGGATACTTAGAAGACTACCTGTCCCTTCACATTTGTGTGTACTGTATTCATTCAGTGATCACACTAAAGTACTCAATGTGCTAATTCCTCTCTTTCAGAAAGTGGGAGAAAATACATTTTTTGTTTGTTTTGCAGATTTTACTTCTTGCTGTAGAACGAATGATAAATATTATTTTATTGCCTACTTAAATCAAGTGCCCTGAAGGCTTGTTAATGGCAGGTACAGAGTCCATTCAAAACATACCGTAATGTATTCAGCTCCATCTGTGACTAGCGTTGTATGGGTCATCCATACCCTACTGGAACAAGAACCGTGATGTAGCTGAAGGAGTTACCAAGATGCCATCCAAAAGTATTACCTTTCTCTGCCCTTCCCATATCATAGGTGTTTCTCTGTGACCAGTGCCTCACTTGTCCCTTGTGTGCCAGAGCATAATTCTATGATATTCAGAGGTCAGATGGACTCCCATGCAGTACATACTATTACATTTGCAATTTAAAAGAAACTATTATGACTACAATTGTAGTTAAAAATCAGGCTGAGTTTCAAGAGCCCTCCAGGATGGTCCACAACAGGAACAGGGTCACTGTTGGGTGACTTGTATATCTTTTTACCTTCACTCACAGCCTTTATTTCATTACGATCTTGTGATAGTGACACTTCTCAGCTTTGTATCAGAATATTTGTGAGCACTGGAGGAAAGGGTTTGCTATTAAGACAATGTTTGCTGTTTAAACACTTGTTCCAGTCTCTCCTGGGGAAGGCGCAGGGGAGCAGATGGTAACATCTAGTTGGTTGCATTTGGTCTACATTTTGCTTGTTGTCCACTCTGCCTTCTTCTCCCCATCCTCTATTGAAATAGCATCCTGCTAGACAAAACACACAAAATTCTGCTCAGCGGCTCTTGTGCTAAAATCAGGAACCTGTAATTGGGCTCCAGCTTATCTTTAGAACAAAAAGAAAGTAACGTCGCCAAACCTCTCAACTCCAAATTCATAAAGTTCAGGTGACAAAAAATATGCCCTCTTTCATCAGGTTTCTGTTCTTTGGACTAAATTAATTTCACTGCTAACTTCCTAAGCATAAAAAAAAATAAAAATCTATTTTCATCTTGAATTTTGCTGGCTTTGACTCCCTACAGCACAGTTTTGTAAAATAGCTGTCTGCTCAGTTAAAGAGCCCTGTGGCAGCATTTCAGAAAGTATCTTTCCTAGATTCAGATTTTGTTGTAAATCTTTTGAAACTGCACAAAGCAATGACATGCTTCTTCCCGGATTTTTTGCAGCCCACAATCTTGATGTTATGCTTTAATTGAACTGAAATTACATTTAGTCAGACCTTGAAATTTCTGATTTGCTCAGATGCCATTGTTTTCATACATGGAGTTCTTGCTTTGTACATTTTTTTTCCTCTCACCCTTTCCCCCTTGAATTATTTAGCATTTAGAAAGCTGAGCTTTGCCACTTTTATTTCCATCCCCAGTTTTATTGCTATCTAAGTGATTTACAAATCAAGCCTTGCATCTAATGGCACTGTGTATTTCCATTTCCACTGCTCTTCTTTACTGTCGGCTCTTGTTGGATGGGGCAAACCTCAGACACAAATAACTGAAATTAATGTCAAATTGCATCATGTGCAGCTTGAATTTCAATTATGAGATCTGAGTAAAAATGCGTGCTTTCAGCAAACAGCAATAAAGCCGTGAATTGCCCAGCCCCAGAGCACACATTACTAGAAAGTATCCTGCTCATGACAAAGATGCAAGATTTCAAAATATTAAAGCAAATCTCCCTGGCATTTAGTTACGGCCAATAAGCTACGAGAATGAGTAGTCATTCAGGCCTTCAACTTTTGTATCCTTTGCCCTGTGGTATTGTTTGTGGCTGTTTACAGCCTGAAACTCAACTGCTTTCTTCCTGGATATTACGAAGTGATCAAGGATGAGTCTAGCCCCAAAGCCCTAATGCATCCTAAATCTGTGGAATTTTGCGTCCAAGGCTTGTGGCTCAGCTCATCTCCAACTCTGTATTCACTGATAGGCCCAGCAGAAGTCTGTGTATGTGAAGACACGATGGGAAGATGCAATCCTCTACTTGTAATTTGTGGTTCACCTCATGATACAAATAAGCTAAACTTTGTCTAGGCTTCTGTTATAGCTGGTGGGAAGAATTAGGTGTTTTGAGGGCTGACCATTTTAATCTTCATGCAGATGTCTAAATGGATCAAAGGGATCACAGTCGCACATGCATTTTCCTCTGCATCGTGTTCAAGAGTGTCGAGGCACAAGGTTTTATTTCAAGTCTTCAAAGGACAGTGCCCTGTCACTGCTGAAATTTGTGTAGCTTCAAAATCTTCAGCCAACTGAATGACCTACATATCCCCTCCAAACAGTGGTATTGCAATACAGCTACAAGTTTTGCCTCCTCAGCTTCCTGAAGAAAAAAAAAAAGTCGCTTCCATTAGAGATTGATTGAAACTTTTGGATATTCTATCCAGGACGCAAACTGAAACAAAATGTCATCTTGTGCACTCGTTTCTCTGGGAGCACTACCCTTCAAAGAAAGAGAAAATAACCTCCTATTAACATAAAAAAAATAGCTTTTTCTGAATGCTACAAATTCATGTGAATCTAACAGAAGGTGTCCAGCTGTTACTTGAAAAAATGAGCTAGATCACACTTAACTAGATGACACTTAACTTATCTATGCAAACACCATATACAACCTGACGTCCTGGTTAAAATGACAGTGACTTGGAGTACTGGAAAGCTGCTTGCTTATAATCTGGTGAACTTGTCTCTATCACAATCAGCTCTAAACAAACACTGAATAGCTACCCAGCACGTTAGTTAGTTGGGTAAACTTTAAAAAAGTTATTACTTTAAAACCCAGTGAGATTGTGAAGAGTTTTTCAGTGGGGACAGAGTTGTGGATTTATATTAGATCCTTAGTGATTAAATCTTTCCTTTAGTAATGTAAGAATAAAAACACAGATTTCTATAATTATTCCTCTGAAAATGTATTTTAGGCACTGGAAAGAGATAGTAAGTCAGCTTTCACTGTGTCTCTCAGCTCCCAGCATAGGATGTTGGCTTTTGGTTGACCAGTCAGACACTCAGATCTGAATTGAAGCCATGAACTCCATTTGTATGCCCCATCAGATGCTTACGCAACTTAATTGTTACTCAGGGCTGTAGAATCAGAAGGGACAAGCCAAGCTCAGTCTCTCCCTGTAGGTACCACATCACATAGACCTTCCCTCTCATCTGCTCTCATGCTTCTGTGCACATTATGGAATTATGGACTCCAAAATGACAAAATATCTGCACTCCCACCTCCTTGCAGGGCACTAAATTGCTCTGAATGAGCTTGGGTAAGTTGCAGCTGCTACTGTTAGGGCTACGTGTCAGGAAAGGGATTTTTTTCATTTATTGTATCTGCTTAAGAATAATGAGCCTAGTCTAAGTTAGTGAGCTAGGCTCTCTCCATAGCTGCTGGAATGACAGCTTCAGCACCAGAAGGTGCTTCATCCCATTCTGGGACAGAGCTGAGATGTCTGCAATAAATATACATGAAATTTAGTCAACTGGCTCAGATTAAGTATTCAGCTTTTAGATAGAAAAGTTAAGTGAAAGCAAATTCAGCCTCAATATGAGCCTGCAAAATTGCTGACAACTGGGATTAGGCACGTTAAAATCAAAACATGCAGCTTTAGCAAAAAAGGATTTATTCTGGAAGTGTTCCTGAAAAAAAAAAAACAAACAAACAATCCAAAACTACAAAGTACAGTCCTTTACAGGGGAAGGTAAAGGAGGGAAAGCAATATGTAAGAACTCTTTTCAATAGCCAAATAAAAAACAAGTCAAGAGTAAAACAAGTCATCTATTTTTTTGCAAGGTTCCCCTGGTTTATTGTGAGGCAAGATCTTCTGAAAGTCAACAGAAAGGTCAACCAGCAGGATGGAAATTTTATTAAAAAAAAATTAAACTGATTTTTTTACCAAATGTAGATGAAAACCAATTAGATAATCATATTAAATGTAGGCAAAGGAATGGTGTTAACACTCCCAGAATGTAATGAACGTTACTAAGGAAGCGTATTGTCCAGTCTTTGTAGAGGGGGAAAAATCAATTGTGTTTCACCTTTTAACTGCCTTTTAAAGCCTTACAAAATTGATTTCATACAACATCAAAAATACAGTAATAAAAGAGGGGCAAGAGTAAAGCAAAAGGGGGATAATAAAGAAAGGATGATGTACAGCACTTGTAAAGGGTGGACTGAAAGCAGCAGGCTACTTTTCCATTGGGAAAGATGGGGTAAATTGGTACTGCTCCATTGTGACCACGAACATAGTGCCAAGTTATTGCGGTTGTTCCTTGTATCCATGGGGTAAGTGGTACAATTCATAGAATCATAGAATCATAGAGTGGTTAGAGTTGGAAGGGACCTTAAAGATCATCAAGTTCCCTCCCATTAGACCAGGATGCTCAAAGCCCTATCCAACCAGGCCTTAAACACTTCCAGGGATGGGGCATGTACAACTTTCCTGGGCAATCTGTTCCAGTGCCTCACCACCCTCACAGTAAAGCACTTCTTCTTAACATGTCCTCTGTGGAATACTTGGCCTTTGATCTTTGTGAGTTCTGTTCTCTGACAAAAAGTAATGAGCATCTTCAACTCATGACTACAGGAGGCCATGTGACTGCAGTCAGTAAACCACAAGGTTGTAATACATGTCCAACAGCTGGCAATGTGCATGCGCAGCCCAGGAAGCCAGCCTCATCCTGGGCTGCATCCCCAGCAACATGGACAGCAGGGGGATGGTGGGGATTCAGCCCCTCTGCTCCACTCCCTTCTACTCCAGGAGACCCCTCCTGGAGTATTGCATCCAGCTCTGGGGCCTCCAACATAAGGAGGACATGGAGCTATTGGAGGGCGTCTAGAGAAGGACCACAAAAATTATTTGAGAGTTGGAGCACCTCTCCTGTGAGAAAAGGCTGAGAGAGTTGGGGTTGTTCAGCCTGGAGAAGAGAAGGGTCCCAGGAAACCTTATAACCCCTTCCAGTCCCTAAAGGGAGCCTACAGGAGAGATAGGGAGGGACTCTTTATTGGGGATTGTAGCAATAGAATGAGGAGTAATGACTTTAAATGGAAAGAGGGGATATTTAGATCAGATATTAGAAATAAATGATTTTCTGTGAGGTTGATAAGACACTGACCCTGGTTGCCCAGAGAAGTTCTGGATGCCCCATCCCTGCAGGTGTTCAAGGCGAGGCTGAATGGGACTTTGATCAGCCTGGTCTAGTGGGCAATGTCACTTCTCATGGCAGGAGGTTGGAACTACATGGTTTTTAAGGTTGCTTCTAACCCAAACCATTCTATGATTCTATAAAAACCTCCTGTAATATTTTTTTAAAAATCTCCAAGTTCTTTCCCCCTCTTTATCCCATAGTAAGTCTTAAACCCCTACAGGTAATAACTCCTCCAGTTTGCGGGGCATTCCTGAGAAAGTGTTTCTTTGACTGACTCATCCACCAGCAGCAGATTCACTGATTAGATTACAAAAATTCATCAGCCTCCCTGGGTCTTTGTGTTCAGAGAGATTAGCCCTGAATCACGGAACCTGGCAAAGAGAACATGATGTTTCTTTCAGATCTTTTTCAGTTCTTTGTTTTTTTCTTTTCACTTGCCCTTTGTTTTCTCCTCCATTCCCTGCCTTGTCTACCAAATAATAACTAAATGTTAGCAGTTTCTGTGACAGGGAGAAAGTTTTCATACTGGTTAGCTCATACAGGGAACTTTCCCCTTGTGCTATGGGTCATTGTGACATCCAGTTGTGTCTCCAGCCCATGAAGTAATGCCATTAACCCACATATACAGCAAGATATTATTTTCCAGTGGTTCAGCTCGTATTTCTCACAAGCAATATCAGAGATGAGTCTTCAAAAGATGACAGACTTAGACAAAATATAAAATTGTTTTTCTGCAGTGCTCCTGCAGGAAGGTGGACAACTTGTCTTGTTTTACAATTGGAGTGAGTGTACCTCAGTGGTCCCAAATTGAAAATATGCCTATTCACATGTAAAACCATACACTTGTGCACCAATCCATTCACACAGATACATTAAGACTCCTTTATAACTATTCTGCATAACTGTCTGTATTTCACTGCAGAAATATTTATGAAATTATTTTTATGATATTAATATTTTGGGCTAATTAGACAGGATTTTTCAAGTTTGCAGCCCTTAGTTTCTTCTTTCCCTCCTCCTTTCATATTTGCGTGATTATATTAACCCATAGTAGGTTTTGCTCTCTACAGTGGAAATAAACTGTCTTGTAGTCTAGTTGTTTGGTCAATGCATTGGAAGCTGGATGTTTAGTGAGATTCAGGTGAAAATATCTTTTAAGGTCTTTGGAGCTTCATGACTCAGAAACAGTAAGAAATAAATGTGACATTGAAATACCCCGATCTGGTCTCAGGCTCTTTTAAAACACAGTGTGATTTTTCTTACACGCTCTCAGCACCAACAACTGTTTTTCTGTGGCCTGGGAAAGTGAAAATACTTTATGGCTATGGAAGCATTTCCCACAGCAGTAACTCGTTTAGCTAGGGACATGTACTATTGATACTGTCAAGTTGGAGAGAACTTTGTGAAATGCTAGAGGCCAGTTCGTATGGATCAGTGAGATTACCTTGGATGCTAAGCTCTGTCTTTATGAACCGTTAAGATATCAGCAAAGTAGCTTGACTAGTCAAGACCCCAATTGTACTTCCAACTTTTTCCTAAATTACAGGAAGGGTAAGGAAAATGTCAATCTCTACTTTGTTGTGATTTGGAGCCTGGTCTGGTCTCCAGACTAGGATAATCCGTTCCCCTCTATTAAAGGAAATGAAAAATCCTTTCCATCTTGACTAATATGTTCCATCTGTATTAAAAGAAATAGAAACTGGTTAAAAAGGAAGATTTTTATCTCTGTCTAAAGTCGAGTTCTTAGACAAACTTGGGGCTGGAGAAAGCGAACTACAACATGGAATCTAATCCCTTCGCACTCCTTTTTTTCTTATTCCCAGCATTTATTTCTGTGTGTAGATACTTTAACCTCAACATTATACACTTAATTGCAGGGAAGAATATGGGGCATAGTACCAGTAATGCTTTAAATCATAGGAGTCCTGCTTAAACAAATGGATACCATTTAGCACAGAATCCTTCTGGGTATATATGATGCCTTGAAGAAAGGTCAAAGGCAAACTTTTAAAAACCAACAAGAAAATAGGTTTAAAGAGAGTACAATCCTATTTCTTCCTTATTACTTATTATTTCATTATGGGGGACATGAAAGATACAGGTCACCTCTCAAAAAAAAAAAAATGTTATCCTGTCCGATTCCCTTTCAAATCCTTTCATTTATTTGGTTACTTAATTTAGCTAAGAAGACCTGCAAAATTATGGTGAAGTACCAAATCCTTCCACATGAGAAGATGCTCTATCCCATCCTTTACTTTCCATCCTTCATTCCCACTTCTCCTGTCCAGCACTCACCAAAATTTCCCATGTACTTCTCCTGAATGCTTACCCTAAATGGTAATAAATCAAGTAAGTGCCACTGTCTTCAGTGTATAGGAACTGTTGCTGTTGGTGTCTGCCTCTTATTCTTATAACAACTTAGAAACATGAGTTTCTTTTTTTGTCATACCGTTGGATCCAGCATTCTTTACAAAACAGTTAACATCCTCAGGGGCAATTAAAATACAAATGCTGACTATTTCCATGCATCCTCTTTTATTTTCCTGGGGACAATAAAACACAGCTACAGCCCAAAGGCTAAAGAGAATTCGTTACTGTGCATGTTGTTATCCACTAATGTCATCGTAAATTAGTTGGAAGTCTTTTCTCCCGAACTGAAGATCAAAAAGATCCTTTGAGGTTAAAGTTTTGTTACAGCAAGATGTCCTCAAAGCATCCTCCTTTCAGACACTCTGCAGGCTTGGAAATAATTGTATGTCAAAGGTCCCCATTTTGAGTCTTGCACATTTCCCTAGGCAGTTGTGAAAATTAGTAAAATTGAAGATTTCCTTTCTCACCTTCTTTCTAAGTATGCTCTCACTGATCAGAATTTGTAGAGCTCGTCTTAGAATCATGGAATCATAGAATCATTCAGGTTGGAAGAGACCCTTGGAATCATCGAGTCCAACCATCAGCTCTACTCTACAAATTCCTCCCCTACACCAAATCTCCCAACACTACGTCTAAACGACTCTTAATTACATTCAGGGATGGGGACTCAACCACCTCCCTGGGCAGCCTATTCCAGTGTCTGACCACCCTTTCTGTGAAAAATTCTTTCCTAATGTTCAGTAACCTGTTGTAACTTGAAGCCATTCCGTCTCGTTCACTAATCACCTGTGAGAAGAGACCTTCCTTCTATGTCAATTAGTCATCTATTATAATGTTTTCTAATAATTTAATAATTATGTTAATAAAATATTATAAAATCTATTTTTATTATACATTAACTACAAATTGCAGTCTCCTTCTTCAGATCTCTTGCATTGTCTCATTCATTCAGTGTTATTTAAAATTTCTATTACAGTAGGACACATGGATGCATCCAAGAAACGAAGTGTCGATGTCTTAACTACTGTGATCTAACACATAATAACAGAAAAGACAGAGACTGAAAAAGGATAGGATGAGCATTTCCAAGGGCCATGGACCATGAAAGACTCACAGTTGCCCTGATGCTATTTGAAGCTTGCTATGGTGTCCCACCTGAACTCCAGCCACTGCTCCAGAAAGGAGTGGCTCTCTTGTAGGGCCATTGTTGTGTTTACTAGCTCTGTGGAGACATCACAGACAGTTTGCGGTCTGGAATAGCACTAGAAACCTACGATTAAGAAGAGAAATTGAGACCCTGTAGTGGAATGCAGTTCCACTTTAAGACATCTAGATGTGGGTGCATATGTGAAGTTACCTCTGTCTATGTGAGGTGTCCAACCTCCCATTACAGCAGATGGAGATCTAGTCAAACCCAAAGACTAATTCCATTAACAAACCAGTAGGTATTTATTTAATGCTAAGTGCAATTTTCTTTAGTCATTATTGACTATTTTTACTAGTGCCTTAATTCCAACATATGAGTACCTAGCAACATGGGATATCCTTTGGAATATCTTAATTGGCCTCCAGCCCCCCTCAAGCTGGACATTCATTCACTGTGGTTCCTTTGCCATATCTGCCAGATCCATGTTGATGTCTCAGGTATTCTTAATGCATTTAAACACATGTGTGAACTATTACTTTGAATCTCAAATCCCTGTGGACTTAGATACCAACGGGCATGCACAGAAAAACTGAATCTCACACTATGTCTAGCAGAGAAAGAAACTTAATTCCTCTTTACTAATCACTGTGCCCTTAATATGAGACTTCATTGTTGAACTCAGCAACATCTCTAGTGAGTTAGAGCTGAGGTCTGTCAGACACTTTTCCTGTTGCTGACAGTAGTCAGTAATAAATACCCATAAAAACTGTGAGGACAGCAAAAATGTACAGTGATACTTCCCAGAACAGTCTCCCAATGAACTAGAACTTGAGGCATCAGCTGTTGATGAGTCATAACTGGTGGGTTTGTATTTAATGTGTTTATCAGAAGTGCTTTGCTTCCATACAAGTTTTTGACATTAATGAATTTTTGTGGTAATTTCTAGAACACTTTTATGGATTTCCGATATTATTTTTGCCTATTTATTTTTATTGTTTGTTTGTGTTCCCAAATCTTTACTTTACTTATCTAAGTCTGTCTCTCAAATCTCACTTTGGAAAAGGGCAAGTTTAAACCTATCATTTCAGTTGCACTGTCTAGTATATCTTTTGGGTGATTATGACACCCAAATAATGTACTGAGTAATTTCTTAGGTGTTTAAACAGAGCTCATTGTAGTGACAGAATGTCTCTTTGCCAAAAATAGCAATCTATCAACTGGGAGTGTGAAGGTCGTAACAAGGATTTCAAAACACTGCTGATTTGTTGAGCTTCTGATTATATTTTTTTTTTCTTTTAGTGTGTAATGTAAAGCAATTTAGAGAGGTCTGATTTTCAGAAAGAGTGTAAAATCCATCCATCTCTTCAATTTGGGTACCAGCATTATTATCTTGCTAGTGTCTCTGATGGGACTAGCATAGCAAAAAGGCACTGAAAGAGTTTCTCATGTGCAGCATTCAGTCATGCTGAAGAGCGTTTCTGTCCAGATTCAAGATCGTTTGCCTAGAATTTCAGATAATATCTTTAACTGAAGATAATTTCTTATCCAAGAAAATGCCTTCAGGATTACAGTTTCACACCAGGAAATAATAATGACGATAATGTAGTGAAAAAACAAGGATGAGTTTTCTGCACCTGTATACATCATACAGAGAAGTACCTTCTTCCAGACGTAGATGTTTGGGAACCAGTTACGTTTGTTTAATTACATAAGATTATGTTACATATGTTTCTTTTTTTTTGTGCTTCAAGCTGGAAATCGGAAAATGAGTAGCATGCCTTGAGCCCGGAAAAAAAAAAGAAATTCCTATGGTGGTAAACTACAAGAACATTTTTGTTCTTGTTGCTGTTGATGGTGAATTATTTTTTTTCCTTTAAACTTGAGGGGAATGCAATATATCAGGATCAGCTTCTAGAGCAGGAATTTATGTGGTTTTTTCCTTCTGCAGACTTAGATACTGGTAGGGGAGGTGGCACATACGGTTAGCTCCCAGTTGCTTCTAGAAATAATTGTTAGTGTTCCACGACATTGCACTTCTTATTTCTCTGGCATGTCCAAAAAACAAGAGGGAAGAATACTTTTAATTATAAATGTAAAAATCAGGCAGATCTCTACCATGGTTATTCGGCTTTTCACTACACTTGTGCTTAAATTAGGTGATTTCCTTATCATGAGTTTGTTCCCAGTTTGTGCTTTGAAGATGTCTTCTGGTTACTACAGTGATTTAAGGAAAAAGAATCAATAGTTTCTGATACTGAATCCCCAAAGTAATTAGTTTCCTATTATTATCAGTATTTTCTTCTAAAACAGAGGTGTTAGCCAACTATTTTTGAACTTTAAATCCTTGCTGGTACAATAACGTGAGTTTTCATTTATTTTGTTTGTTTGGGTTGTTTTGGTTGGTTTGTTTGGGTTGTTTTGGTTGTTTTGTTGAGTTTGTTTTGGTTTGGGGTTTTTTTTTATTTTAATTTTTAATTATTATTATACAAGCTTTCATTGCAATCACTTCAGTATTGTGCATTTAAATGCTTTGGTCCCCAAATCCACCTTCAAGTACCAGGAACATTACTTTCAAGGTTTCTGGCTACTGATGATCTTTCTTCTACTTCCCAAAGTTCAGATGTTTTCATGATATTAGAAAGAAATCAACAGAAACCTTACATATATTTTTCACACATAAACCCTTTCACCCTGATACTGTATTTGATGAAACACCAATATCTTTGGGTGACATAAGGGATTCAATATGGTTCAGAAGCCTGATAAGGAAAATGTGAACCTTCTGACTTTTCCCAGAATGCTGTGCTCTATAGAGTATTCCAATACAGCTATTGCTGAAGCTCTGTAGCTGTTATTGCCATAAGTGGAAAATATATCAAGAGAGTAATTTGTCAATAAGGCAAAACTACTTATAAAATCATTAGGAATGGTTTGGGCTTTTTCTGCTTAAATAGAATTGTGTACTTATGAACTACCAAAAAAAAAAAAAAAGGAAAAAAAATGAAAAAAAAAAGAAAAAAATTTCATTTTTATTTTTTTTCATCAGTATTAAAGGAATCAATAGAAAGAAACAAGCATTTTTGTGATCTGATATATCTGACTAAAGTAGACATCTAAAATAGATCAGATGTGCTGTGTCTGTTCCTATCCCCTTGCTCCATAAAAGGAACTGAAGTTGACTGGATCAGATGTAGATTTCCGCGCTGCAGAATTTATTTCAACTCATTTCAACAGTGCAATCCGTCTTGAGATGAAGACAGCTGTATGACTAGTGAGTGTATTAGGGGTTCTACAGTACCATATCACAGCAAAGTTGAATGTGTAGGGTAAGGGGAAATTTTTTATTAGAACATCAGATAGAGAAAAGACAAGACTTTATACACGTTCTCTATTTTAGACTTGAAGGAGAAGCAGCAAACTGCAGGCTAAGGATAAATTGTTGTGACAACTTAATTCTGTTAATCAATTTGAAAAATTCAAGAGAAAAAGGTGATTACTGAAAGCTGACAATGTGCTGCCTGCAGAGGAAGACATAAAAGCAAACAAACAATCGTGCCTGCCAATTTAGCCTGGAGCGAGCACTCGCATTCTCTTCTGACCCCAAATCTAAGTAACAGTTGAACTTTGAGAGTAGCAGCAAGTCACATCAAACAGCTGTTTTCACTTCCTCCCAGGGCTTCACTGCCCAGCCTACTGTCTCTAGCCTGAAAGATGTGAAGATGTCCTTCCAGCAACCATTCATCAATTTTTCTATTCTACTGCAAGGATGCACAAGATGCTGGATGTGTGCAATTTTTGTTTTTATTTATTTATTTACTCATTTATTTATTTTATTCCATACCTACACAAAATAAAGAGAATGAATAAGCTTTGTTCAGCATTCAACCTGCCAAACCACTAACCTGGAAGATCATTTTGCAGGGGAGAGCGGCTTGATAGAGTAACACGCTTTGGCTGCTGTTTGCCAGATAATAGGAGCCATCACCGAAAGAGGAAATTCCGAGTGGCACTTTCCTGACAGCTAATCTCTGGCAAGCTGTCAGGTGCACACTGTGTGGAGTGCTTCCACAGCATCTGAGCAGACCCTCCCGACAGCTCAATGAGCCATTCAAAGCACATTGCTCTGCAAAAGCCTGACCTGCAGGGCAGTCTCCTATCGACTAGTCTGATGTGTACTAATTGTGCACCGAAAGTATTAAATTAGCAAGGCAATCGCCTTCCATTTGCTTTTTCCTCCTTCTCTCTCTCTGTTTTCTAATTTGCTTGAATCATGCACTCAAGAGGAATTTTTAGACTAGGAAGCTTGTTAGCTAAAATATACTTCTCCAGTCACTTGATTTCATTTGCCAAAGCCTAAAGCAAAAGTGCAAGTAAGGACAGATAAAAGGGTAGTAATTAGAGCATATCATGATTATTATTATTTTTCTTAAAAATAATTTATATGGTAACAAATACAATTTTATTGCTACTTATCTTTCATTTTGGAAATCAGAAAGGCATGACATCATGACTTGTGACCTCAGATGTATGAAAACTGAAGATTCTTCTCTTTCATGGATGGCTCCTTGAGACGCTAGTGAAATAATTTTGCTGTTGTTATTCGGGTTAAAACAACCTCCATTAGTGAGAGAAGAGTTTCTGTGGACTTAATACAGTAGTAAGAAAGCTGAAACCACTATTCTTCAGAATAAATCAGATCTGCAGTGAGGTCAACAGAGACACCAGCTGTAACCAGTGTTACACCGTGGTACATATGCAGTGCAGTTTGCATCTATATCATATAGAAGTTTGTATATATGTGAAGCTCCTGATGACTTTTCTCATTTTGTTGTTTTTCTTAGTTGAAACACCAGATGGGTACAGACTCTTCCAAAGGTAAAGAAAAGACAGGGAAACAAGGACAGTACATTTAAGGAACTCACATTCCTTGTCTTAAAATGAAAAATCAGGAAAGACAGAGGAGGACAAACTGAATTGCATGTGTGTGAATAAGCATTCTCACACCCATTGATTCACAGTCTATACTTATGAGTAAAGAGTAATGCTGAAATGCTTTATTTTTTCCTATAAGAAAAGTATAAGAAGGCAAATGAGGTAAAGCCAGAAGGAAAGAATTATCTTACTGACATGCTAGATATTTTTTCTATCTTGTATTTATTAAGACACTTGAAGTAAGCAGAGACTGGAATACTTTAAGCACAAAGACTTTCATTCCTGTTGAAAACAGCTGCGAAACACTAGCAGCTGCCTGAACTGGAAGATCTTGTTTCAAAAAACGGCATGTTGGTCCCTGCCTTTAGTGATGGGTTTCTCACTCACCCAGTCATCTGACAAAAAGGCACTGTAGCATTGTGAGAATAGCATGGGAAGGTTCTAGATGGTGGTGGTCAGAGTTTATTAACACAAATATCAGAGGCACCAGTCAGAGGTAATGTTGTCTTTGAGCTGCTGCTCACAAACTGGGAAGAACTGATGGCAAACATGGCCACAGCAGTGAACCTGAGATCATTGAGTTGATGAAGTGGAAGGCTGGGAAAGCAAGCAGAGCAGCACGGAGGGTTTTTAGGAAGAAAATGAAAATTTGCTTATGGAAATCCTAGGCAGAATTCCCTGAGAAACTTCAACAGTGGAAAAGGCAAAAGAATCAGCTGATTTGCAAAGGCAACTAAGGAAAAAATGTCCCACTACACAGGTAGTCTGGAAATTTCAGCCAAAGAACCTTGAGGCTAAATGAGATATTTCTCAATGACCTTAAACACAGAGAAATAGTATGGAAGTGAAAACAAGGACAGGTGATAAAGAAGAAGTACCAGAGTAGAGTTTAAGACTTTAAGTACAACATGACAACTCCAAAGAGTGAATGAAGTTTGAGAAATGAAGATGGAGGAACCAGGGAACTGGAAGCTGGTCTGTCTCATCTCCATCTCTGGAAATATGATAAAGCCAATACTCCTCTAATCCATGTCCAAGTACGTGAAGGAGAAAATGATAACCAGGAGCAGTGAAAAACGAGTTTACCAAGGACAGGTTATTCTTGAAGGACCTAATTTCCTTCTGGAAATGTGCAAGTAACTCTGTTTATGGTGGTTGTATGTATTTTGACTTACTAAGGCTTGCAATGCCATCTCTCCCAGTATTCTCATTTGGAAATGGGGGCTACAAAGGAAGACTGTAAGATAGGTTGCAAGTTGGCTGGACATGAAAGGCCATAACAGCCCAATCACTTCTGTCTTTACCCAGTGCTGCCAATATTCCCACTAGGAGTGGGCTATGAGACTGGAGACCTCCGCAGGTCCATAGCTAGGACTTTTCAAGTCCTGCTGGTGTTGGCAACAGCACCAATTCAATATCAAAAAGCAGGCAGACATCCAGAGAATGCAGTCTATATTCTCATGTTTCTACAGGAACACTAGATCGATAGCTGTGTGGCTTAGTAGCTAAGACAAATAGGTACATAAACATTTCAGACAGATAAAAGAGTATAATCATCTTTTTCCTGATTCCCCCTCGGTAAACTCTCTTCAGTGGAAGTACAGTGTAAACCTAGAAATCCAGAGCACATCTCAGGCCATAGTGGGTTCAGTTGAGCTTCTCTTCTATCTGCATAACAAAGGTTGTCATTGCACCTGGAATTCTTGTTGCCTTTTCAGCAGACAGTTATTTGGTTCAATGAATGCTTGTTAGGTTAGACATCAGGAAAAATACCTTCCAACCAGCAAGGGTAGTTACCCAGTGCACTATGCATGCTTTTGTGAGCGTGAAATCTCCTTCTGCCCTCGCTGTAAGTTTTAAGAATGGGATAGTCAATCATACGTCAAGAATGATTTAGATAAAGTTTGACCCTCCCTTAGGTCAGAAATATGGAAGAGATGGTCTTTTAAAGTTCTCCTCCAGAGAGCTGCATCTATGAATCTAAATTTCTACTACTGGATTTCTATGATTTTCTATGAATATTAAGCTGCTGTCTAGGTCCAAGGCATATTGAGATAAAAAATGACATTCCTGGAGGGTGATTCAGTCCATCCTAAAAAGAGGTGAGCATTTTACTAAAGGTAGTGGGTGAGAGTGAATAGATGTGAAAAAGATGCCCCAGAAAATTGATTTCTCAGTTCATCTTCTTAGCAAGAAGCCATGAAGATGGATTGGAGCATTGGGATAAGTTATTTGTTTTACTGTCACAAGTGTTTTGTCATACTGGAGACAACTAAGTTGCCTTGTAACTAAGAAACTTTGCCCAAAACAATGAATTTTCCAAAAGCAGGGAAGGTGGGAGATTTGCAAATAAAAATAAGTGTTTGGACTTCTCAAAATTATGAAATTAAAATTACATATTACCTTGGAGTTGTCATAAACAAATGTACCATAAGCGTTAGCAATTTTCTTAGTAATTGTTTGTAGATGTTCATAGTAATTCTACATTTCAGACAGCTGTTCACCCAGAAGCTTTTTTATTCTTTTAAAAATCCTTGTATCATTTAAACCTTCTAATGATTATTTAAAGGAAAAAGAAAAAGCCGAACACATCCAGTTTCATGCCACATTGTTTTNCACATTTTGACATCATGAAAGAGAGGTTATGTGTCAGAGTAGGAAATCTACTGCTGGTGTCTTGATCACATCCAGGACTCACATCAAATGTTATTAAAATCTCTGTAAAGATTTCTGCGAAGATTTCTGCTCTCTTCAGCACTGGAAGATTTGCATTGCTTTAAAAAGCATAATATTCTCAGAGGGTTCTTCCAAAGTAAAGTCTTGTCTTAATTAATGTAAAAGCAATTTTCAAATTCTAAGATGAGACCTCCTTGGTTTTTTTAGCTTCACAGCTCTCAGGGTGGGCTGTTTGGGGTGCACAACACTAACCCGAGTAGCAATTTCTTTTACTGATTACATAAAAAGAATTCCAACTTGTGACAAGCTGCAAAAGTCTTATAAGAATCTTTGGCTGCAAATTCAGGTACTGCCTGTCCAGGTGCATTACGTGGTGCTGTGCCCGATATAATAATCCTCTCTGGAAGTTTAAGTAAAGTTAGGGCAGTCCTGGCACCACATTAAACATCTGATCATGCAGAGCTTGGATCAACCTGTCATCAGCAAATGTGTGCTCTTTGGGTTTCCTGTGCAATCAAATGCTCTGCCAGCCAGCTAGCTTGAAGTGGTCAGAAAAGATGAATGGCTTTACTTAAGGAAAAATACATAAATTATATATTGGTGCTGGCAGACTAAAAAGCAGTGATTCTAAGCAAGTAACATCACCGTAATACAAATCCTTGTGGCCAAAGTGTGTAACTATATAAAATTCATCTCCCATGTAATACTTTGACAGAAAGGTCCAAGCTTCTTCAATATATCTCTACACACACAGAGCTCCTAATCCTCCATCTCCACTCCATAAGGTGTTACCTCACCAGCCAATACCACAGTGATTTGGAACAAGGAAAGGAGAGGTTATGAGTTTATGCCATCTGAATCTACGGCATGATAGAGTCCATTTCTGAACTGTACAGTCCTATTCATGATCTGAGCCACCAAAGCACTTAAGATGATAAAATCAGACCAGACAAAGAGAAGGGCCCTCAAAAGGAATAAAAGAAAAAAAATACTTTGAAAGTGAAGGTAGAAACCAGTTAAAATTAAATTAAAACACCCACTTGTAAGAGGGAGAGCAATTAGTCATTGAAATAATACCCCATAGAGATGGGGTATGTTAAAATTTTAACTTCTTAAATGTCTTAAAATAAGGACTAAACTGCATAGCTCTTTGTTTAAAAACTCATTAACCCACACATCAATGAAGCTGGTTTTTATAGAATCATCAAATGGGTTGGAAGGGGGCCGAAAGACCATAGAGTTCCATAACTCCTGCCACAGGCAGGAACACCTCACACTATATCAGGTTTCTCGAAGCCCCATTCAACCTGGCCTTAAACCCTTGCAGAGATGCAGCATCCACAGCTTCTCTGGGCAACCTGTGCCAGTGCCCCACCACCCTCACAGGAAAGAATTTCTTCATAAATTCTAATCTTAATCTCACTTCTTTTAACTTAAAACTATTACCCCTTGTCCTACCACTATAGTCTCTGATAAACATACAGAACCTGAGTATTTCATTCTCCAAAAAGCTCCTAACAGAGGTGTGGTGAGGAGCTGGACTGTAAGACAAAGCAGAGGTATTTTAGAAGAATCCCATCTTTGCCTTCAGTTCCACTTAGACTCTATCTACCAAGGAGCATGTGAAACTGGGAGAAGCTGGTTGAGAATATCTGCAGATAGAAATGTCCCATCTTTGTGTTCACTTCAGGCGCCTCATGCTCTGGGACTTGTAAACATGTCAGGAATAAATTCCTATCTTAGACACTAATCCCTGGCATTATTTTCCTTGTATTATCTTGTTTGTAGTGTAAAACTCAATCCTCTATTTTTTCTTCCCACTTTGAGAATATCATTAATGCTAATTGTGAACTTGGCTGTGATTGCATATTGCTTAGTTTGATGCTAATGAATTTGAATAGTAATTTGTACTATATTGAATTAACATCATATCTTAGAGACCATGGAGAATTGAACCCTAAAGCTTTCATCATCCCTTTCTTCTCTTTTTACCAGCCAGGCTTTGTAGCTTTTCTGCACTTTGTAAATCATTTAGCAGCCTGCTTACTGCCCAGCTAAGATGAGATCATCACCATTGACAAGTGCACTGTAATATCTTATTCCCAGCTAAATATAGACTCCTGGTTTAAACATCAGAATGAGTTAAGTTAAGTGCTATTCTTTGGAATATGTTGATGTTTTCATTATTTTGAAAATTTGTAATCATTACGTTAAATTAATTTACAGTGCAGAAAATGCATACTTACCCACAGAAGTCTAACTGTTTCACAGTTCCAAAGAGGCCTGTTTATTAAGGTCACAGTTCAGAAGAAAATGAACTTCTTGCTTTTAAGATCATAAAAGGAACTTAAACACATCGTATGTCCTCAGGGATGACTTAAGCAAAAGTAGAATTAAATGCGTATAACATAAGAACACAATCTGGGTAGAGACTATCCACTGCAGGAATGTGACTTTTATGCACATACCAGTATTAACAGAAATTACATGCTTGGGCTGAAATTTTTAGAAGCAGATGGAAAACAAATAAATCATTTTGGAAATTAAAGATTTCAGTCTTTCCTTGGAAACCTCATTGTCTTCATGAGAAAAAAAAAAAAAAGATAAGTCATCTTCAACTAGACCAGGTTTCCCAGACCCTCATCTAACCTGACGTTGAATGTTTCCATGGATGGGGTATCTACCATCTCTGGGCAACCTGGGCTAGTGTCTCATCACCCTCATTGTAAAAATTTCTTCTTTATATCTAGTCTGAATCTCCCCTCTCTTAGTTTAAAACCATTAGTCCTTGTTCTATCGTAACAGGGCCTATTAAAAAGTATGTCCCCATCTTCCCTGTAGGCCCCCTTTATCTAATGAACGGCCACAATAAGGCCTCCCCAGAGCCTTCTCTTCTCCAGGCTGAACAACCCCAACTCTCTCAGCCTGTCCTCACAGCAGAGGGGCTCCAGCACCCTGAGCATCTTTGTGGCTTCCTCTGGCCCTGTTCCAACAGGTCCATGTCCTTCCTGTGTTGAGGACCTCAAAGCTGGACACAGTACTCCAGATGTGGTCTCACCAGAGCAGAGGGGCAGAATGACCTTCCTTGACCTGCTGGTCACAGTTCTTTTGATCTAGTCCAGGATGCATCACCTCCCTGATAAGTACTCTAATTGTCAGAAGATCTTATGTTTGAGCCATAGTAACAAACTGTAGTTATATTTACATTTTGCAAATATAACTTTGTCTTGCCAATATAAAAATCAGAAAAAAATTGGAAGATTTTGTATTTTTTAATTTCTTGCCTGAGTTAATATAATAATGTATTTCTCATTCACCTAAAACATTTTCTATAAAACAAAGAAAAAATATTTTATTATTATTAAATTATTTTTAAATTAATCAAGTGAAAATAATATTTTAAATGTTAGTACACAGTTCTTCAAAAGAAACTCTTTTCTTTTCTCGACATAATGGGTAGGATAAAGCAACAACAACAGCAACAACAACAGAAAAAGCATTTTTAACTACAACTGTTTAGAATGCTAAACTGAAACATTTAAGCCACTTCTTTCTTGCTAAAGCTTTTCAAAAATCCCAGTAAATTCAGAGTTTTCCCCAGATCTGGAAGTGTTGCCTCATTGTCTTTGTACTCAAGGATATGAATATTTTTCAGTCCTTCACTGTGGTCTCAGAGCTATGTGACATTTCTTACATACACATTCTAGAAGTTACTCTGAATTTTTCTGTAACAAAAAAAAAAAAAAGCTTTTGAACACATTATCTGGGGCTGTAAATAAAATTAAGGTATTTAATGTGGATCATAAATATGCCTCTGTGTGTGTGTAGGTTCGTACGTCCTACTGATTAGAAAATAAAGAAACCTATGGGAACTGGGTAGCTCCATGCTCATTCCTTTTTAAAAATGAAATTTATCCCAGAATCAGTCTATTTTAACTGATGGCAGCATTAAAGTTTTCATCTTTTTTCCTTGAATGCAATTTGCCAACTTAATTTGCCTAATGTGATATTCACACAGATATTCTTTCTACATTCCCCCACAATGACTGCCCCACCTGACTCTTTGTTTTATGACCTTGAACTAGTCTAAACAATCCTCTGACAAGCTCATCAGTGCTTTATGATTGTTCCTACAGAAGCAGAAACAATAGCTGACTGAAAAGACTCAATTAAATAAGTAATCTACACGCTTTATTTTTCAAGTCTGAATCCTATTTTCAGGCTTAAGCCTGAAAAAACACACATTGGTTTGAATTTTTTTATTTTTTTTTCTTTTTCAATCTGAATTGAATTTAACAGTAGAGTTTGGTGTGACCAAAGCATCAGTGATGTTACTGTAGCTGGTTTAAATAACTTCTGTCTGGAAACTAATATAACTCATTAAACTACACCTTCAAAGGATGAAACATAATTATACCATCTAAGAATCTTAGCTACACACCCCACATCAGTTCAAATGTCCTTATCAAAAATTGAAATAGCATTTGGCTGTTTAAATCACCTTGCTAAAAATGTTTGATTCTGTTACTCCAAACCTGAAAAATGAGTAGGATCACTTCAGGGAGGGGAAAGGGATTCAGAGAACGCAGTATCAGGACAGTACATCCAAAAGCTGTAGAGGAATGGGGTCCTCAGAGGCCTGACATCAAGAAGATGTCCCCGGGCCATTCGGTCAGAGGGGAGCCTGGAAATGTTGTGTAAGGGCTCAGTGACCAAAAGCATTAAAATTTTGGGTGATATGGATGTCTTAGAGACTGGAAACACCTACAGGAAAAATGAATCTGCAATGTAGCAGATTTCTGATAAAAGATGGGATGTGAGAAATGGTGTGGTCTCTTCAAACTGTACTTCTTCTCCACATTGGGTTTCAGATCACCTCTGTGGAGGATTTAGCTAAACCTAAACTATTGTATGGAGACAGTCTGAGTTCCCTGTTCTTGTTTACTCCAAATATATCGTGATTCTATCCTACTTCAAAGTGCAACGTTTGCTTCTCAGTGACGGAAGGCACCTTAGCGAGCAAAGGAGGTGCAGGGAAGTGGGGCGATGTGTGCTCAGATACAGTCCTAGCATGAAGTCACGGCATGGCTGAGACATGCACGATAGGAAACAGAGAAGGTTCCTGAATGCTGCATCTCAGGAATGTCTTTGTGTGAGGGACACTACCATCTGTTACTGCTCTGATGACCCACACTCTTTCCCTTTCATGATTATACAGCACTGTGTGTTGAGTCTGAGAGACACGTGCCAGGTCTCTCCACTGTTGACTCTCTGAGTCTTGTATATTAAATTTTCCAATGTGACATCTTTTATCTACTTAAATAGCTCTCAAGGATTAGGGTCCTTTTTTTAGTTTGCCTGTATCTCTGTTCCATCTTAGTAAAAATGGGTAACACTATTGCCCTACCTCACAGGACTGCTGTGGAGTTCTTAAGCTGAAGTGTGTGAGGATATATTTAATGTATCATAGATGTGTTCAGAACACGTTGCTAATCGAAGACTGGTGTAGTTAAGCTGAAATGCAGACCACATCTGCTTTCAGTAGGCTGTTTAGCACAGTTCTTCAAGTCAAACTGCGATACAGTGATAAATATAATCACGGAAGATGTCAGACAGAAACCAGCTATTAATAATACGAAGATAATATGTGGCATCAGTGAAAACACTTCTAAAATCTACCCTGAAAAAAAAATGAGATTGCTAGAAAGGGCTTAGAAAACAGTAATTCACCTTCTTTAGAGTGTGAACTTATTGAAATTGTTGAAGAGGAGATTAGCAAGTAACTCGATTAAGGTCTATAAGCATGTGTTAAGATTTCTTCACTGGCAGGAGAAGAGATTGCTGGTGGATGAAGGCTTGGTATCCTGCAGAATGCAAGATCCAATGAAATAGTGAAATGCAGGAGCTGTTATTTGAAACAAGACCAATTCAGATTATAAATAAAAACCAAATATTCAGCAGGGAAATAATTAACCACCTGCAGAGATGCAATCGACTCGCTCACCTTTACATTAAGACAAGAGGTCTGTAAAGCACGCTCTCGGGAACAGAAATAACTGAAAGTAAGTATTATGGCTTGTGTTACACCAGAAAACAACTTAGATCACAATGACCCCATCTGACTTGAAAACATAAATACATATTATCTATCAATCAATAATGTGAAGCATTCTCACATTGTATTCAGAAACACCATGAGCCTGGTGTGGCTTAATTTCACAAGTGCAACCATTTATTACCACCTCTAATGCACAAATATGCTGAAACCCTATTCAGAATCAGGGTCCCTTTCTCCTAGGCAAACACCAACTGATGGCAATGTTCCTGCCACCAAGTAACATACCTTTTGAGTAACATCTTTAATCCTAAATAGCATTTTTCTGCTGCAGATCTGCTGCATGTGATAGCACAAAGTTCTTCTCTGACAAATTTCAAATGAAAATATGAAATTAATTTTAGCTGAGTTTACGTCTGCAGGCATATTTCCGCAATTTGACTGTGTATGCCTTTTGTCAAATACATTTGTCATAGAGTGGTATTTTCTACAAACCTTCTAGAATAAATAAAATATTTTGTTTACAGAAATAGCCTTGAGTCTAAAGTGGAAAAAAAATACCCCGATACCCTCTGTTTTCAATAAATTTTTAACAAAAAAATTTTTAAAATACTGGAACTTTCTATAAAAATAGTATTTTTAAAGCCAATAAATGCCAAATTAACATTGTTAACTGTGCTTTGAAGCTAAAACTTTTAAAAAAAATTTAGAAGTCCAAGTCATGGAGAATTGTTTTTTCTTCATTCACAGCTCAGTTACCACTATAATATTAAATCAGTCTAAGAACGGATAAAAACCCAATTGTATTCTATATAATGAGAAGAATAATAAATATTGTTAAAAGATATAGAATATTTTATGAAGTTATTTGAAGAAATGCGAAAGAAGGGAATGATATATGTCTGTGGAAATAAATCTTTCAGAATCAAGGTCAAAATGTCATCAGGGCCTAGGTGGCCTAAAAGAATAAACTGTGCCACTTTCCCCACCAAGAAAGTGGTGTGACCATCAGTTTCACATTCCCAGGTTGCCCCTTAGAGACACAAACACTATAACTGGTCTTAGATGCAAGCTTAAGCTCATGTTTCTGCATTTTGACTGGGATATCTTAAAACCTCTTCAGACATACCCTCTACTTTCAATAGAGATATAATATGTGTGTAACTTGTCTTTGCACTCGTTTCCCACATGCCCATACTCAGTGATCTGCTTGTCATTATTGTGTACCTGAGGTGAAAGAAAAACCCTAACTCCTTCTAATTAAAATTAAATGCATTTTCCGATGGTTTTACCCCTGGGTTATGTGGTCAGACAGGAAAGTACCATGTACTCTCAATTAACAAACTATAGTTATCAGCAGTTTTCCATAAGTGTGTGACAACATGAAAATTGTTCTTTAAGAACATACAGTTCAGATACATCACATTATGGCTAAGTCATATATCATTACTGAAATAGATGTGGAGTGTTGTCTCTGTTCAATAGATGTCCAAGAATTTAGATGTTCACTCATATTCTGTGGACTTTTTTATGATAGTAAGGCATTTATCAACAACGACAAAAAAATCACTTTCAAGTGGACTTCAAGGCTAGACATTCACTAGCAAAAAACAGCTCATAAATCAGCTTGAAAATATTACGGTTCTTCATGAAATGATTTCTTTTCCTGACGTATCCAGGGAACTTGTTGACTTCCTTACACAGAGCTACAAGAGAAATATTACACACTCCTTTGTCAAAGTGAGAGGCTTTATTGGAACAGGTTTCATGGGAGATACTTGAAGCCACCGGATGGTGATTTGTTTCTGATTAAAGATATTAGGACCACATAAGATATTCCTTCAACCCAAAATCCTATCCAGTAATGCTAAAGGCTTCAGGAAGAGTGATAGAATTCATACTTTGGATGATTGTGGAACCAAGTGTATAGTCTCAACCCACAGAAAGAATATAGCAAGCAAACTCTGTGATTATGTGAAACTTGAAGCTCAGAAAACAAGTCAGTGGCCAACTGAAAATAAGACCCAAATTCTTTAGGTCCTGAATTTATTTCCAGTATTGTCACTGCAAATATTCTAACATTAATATCAATCTCTATTATATTCTTAAATGCATTTATACTTTTTTTTAGCTTTTACACTGAACATATTCTGGGAACTAAAACGCCAGCAAATACCAGGGTTCTGCCTGGCATATTAGTTGAAATAATCATTAAATAGAGAAAAAATAAACAAGTACATTAAAAAGTATAACATAATGTACTATCAGTTTCATTACCTAAGGCAGATGGTAACTTACTACTCTTTTGACGTGTACAATCAGTGACACATCAACTGATCCATAGTACCCGGTCCTGGGTGCTCATATCCCATTCTAAAAAACACCTAATTCAAGATAGCTATCTGAGCTCTTTTCCATTGGGGAAAAATTACTTCACATTTGACCTAGATTAAGAGCTCACAGGCCGGCAAGAACCACAAAAGGGCTGACAAGTAATGAGTGGCTTCCTCAGCATGCATCAGAGCTTTTAAAATTCTTCGAACATACCAGGAAAGTGTGAAAAGAAGCTTTATAGTATCAGGCATTTGGGTTGGCAAAGGGCCTTCAGTAAGGTCACACACAAAAGACTACTAGAGAAATCTTCAAAGTAGTCATTATCTCAGAAACATTGAGGTTGGCAGGTAGCTTTGGAGATCATCTAGTCCAACTCCTCTGCTCAAAGCAGGGTCAGCTAGAGCAGGTTATCCAGCATGGTGTCCAGTTGGGTTTTGATTATCTCCAAAGAGAAAGACTCCACAGTCTCACTGTGCAATTTGGCACTTCTCAGAGTCGGTCAGGAGAAGTAGTAGATGATTCTATTGACCAGATCTCCCTTGCTTGTAACAGGAGCTATGACAATTATCTTAGAGGGAGATTACTAAAGATGTTCCTCATTTTAGAAGACAAGATGTCAAACAGGACATTAATCATGGAATCATGGAATTTCAGAGCTTGAAGGGCCTCTAGAGATCATCTAGTCCAACTCCCCTGCTAAAGCAGGATTGCCTAGAGCACGTCACTCAAGTCTGCATCCAGGCAGGTCCTGAAAGCCTCCAGGGAAGGGGATTCTATAAGTGGAATACTGAGTGATGCCCTTACACAAATCTCTAGCGCAGCTTCCTGGAGACAGACCTGATTGTTAAAGTCAAGCTGAAGACAAAAACTGTATAAAGAGAAGGGGCTGGACTGAACCAGTGGGCATGATTAAAGAACTGCAAAACCACTTGTAGTGGAGAGAAATAAGAATAACAGTTTGTGCTTTTCTTTTTGTTTTTTTTTTTTTTTTTTTTTTCCCTCAGGTTCTCCTAGAAGTTAAGTTCATTCAGTCTCTGCTCCTACTGTGGAGTTTAGCTACAGCAACTCCTTAGGGACAGAAAGCTACCAGGATTAGACATGCAATTGTAATTTGTAAAACAAATAGCTTGAGCTAATTAATGGTACTAATTCTCAATTGTTGGAGCCATAAAGCTCAGGAGATGATATTTTTCCTAATGGGCTGGCATTTTACTACACTAGATTCACTTTGTCACTGGTGTGCTGCTGAAGAAACAGGGTTTGGGTTTTATTGGTTAATGAAATTTCCTTAACAATAAATTTAATATTAACTAATAAGGAATATTCCAGCATTTTTTCACTGTGCTTTTCACAGTGCTGCTTTCCGCAGCAGCTTGAGTGGTTATTTCATTCTGACCTATGTTATTGTAGCTCAGAAAGAGTTTGAAGCACCTTTGTGCAAAAACATGCGGCACAAAATAAAACAACACCATGATGAGTTTAACGGTTTATTATTTTCTCTTTTCAACAACAGCTGGAGCAGCCTGCTGAAGCTACTTAATATTGTGTGAAGTATCTCTTCCTTACCTCTACTTCATCTGTCTGTTTTCTCCCCTCTTTAGCTGTCTATCTTCTTGTTTTACTGCATGTAGGCCATTGGATTTTTTTAGCTCTGTGTTGGTGCCATATGCAATGCAATTTAAAATAATTATTCTTGCAATTAAAAGGAACAACTACTTGTTATGAGTCAAATGGAAATCTGTCCCAGATATCCTAGGCAAAGAGCATGAAGGGGGAGGGAAATTGAATTCCTGGCTCTTTTTTCCCTTTGTTCTGTATGTCAGAGTGCAAACAGGTCCTGGCTGGCACAACATGCTGTAGAACAGAGCTAAATTCAGCCACTACATTTCCTCATCCAAAATCAATGAGGATAATTAGCAGATGAAAGATCTGCTGGAAACGGGTAATTTTCCATGTCAGCAGGTAGATGAGGAATCAATGGGGTAGTCTCATTCCTCTAATTTCAATGAATTTGTTTCCATTAGAGGATGTAACTCACTTTGCCCTAATCCAAAAAATGTTTGTTTGTTTGGGATACTTGTGTCTTTCTCCTAGGTGAAAACACACAATGTAAAATATCTGGAACCAATAGGGCAGATTCCTGGGTATAAATGCCCATTTTTCCATTTATACCAGACAAAGGACCTGACCCAAAATGCACTATTGCCTGGAACATCCAGATCTCTGAAACTGGGTACAACACAGACTGTATAAGTTGGAGAAACTCAAGAGTGTGGCATTTACTGGGTGAACAGGGACATCCTCCTCCTCCTCTTTGTCACTCAGCGTGGCTTGGTCATGGCCTGCAGGAGTACTTCTGCCATTTGTGGCTTCTTTTCTTCCTTCCCCTTACCTTCCTGGTCCTCTCCTTTTTCTTGCACATACATTTACACAAGCACTTTAACATACACGAATCCAACCAACTCCGTGTTTCCAACTATGGTCAGAACTCTACATACTCAATTAAATTTCAGTAGGTTTCACTCCTTTTTGTGATTGCAACTCCATTTGAAGAACGAACTCTACTAAGTACCAGTAAGAAAAAAGATCTTATCTTCCTGTATCTCTGCTTTAAATGCAGAAGTTGGCTTTCATTGACTACAGAAGACTCGACCTTTTGGAGTCATTATAATTAAAACAATGGAAGAAGTTTTGTTTCTACAATTAGTCTTTCTCTTTGTGAACAGGTTTCTTGGATGTTTAACCCCTCTCCTTACCCCTAGGCAACACATAAACACTTTAATAAATACAAGTGCTTATTAAAATGTTACCAAAATCAGATTTTTAAAAGATCACTTTTCCAGTTCACCCGTAAGATTTTAAAAAGGTCACAGGAAACATAAATTATTATTATTTATTTATTTATATCCTGTCTTATTGCTGCTGCCAAAAGAGAAGGGAGCTTAATTGCAATTGTCATCATTATGAACAGCAAAATTAAACATGCATATGTATTTAAATTTACATAAATTGATTATTAAAAAGAATTGAAAGTCTGAGCGAGCATGTCTCCTTTGTTCAAAGTAAGCCCTGCTCTCCTCTTCTTCAGCAAGGACTTCACAAATAATTATGAAGCACTATTTATAACAAGTCTGGGTGTTATAAAAGTTCAGTCTCCCCCTCTTTGCTATGACCTAACGGCAGAAGATATTTCCTGATCAACACAATACTTTTCCTTAGTTAAAAGATGGGGCAGCTGACTATGGTCTCTTTCCAGGCTGATAGTAACCTTTGTGCAGAAATCTCTTCTCTACTGTCTGGGGCAAGATTGTTTTTCTTCTTCTCTTCTCTTCTCTTCTCTTCTCTTCTCTTCTCTTCTCTTCTCTTCTCTTCTCTTCTCTTCTCTTCTCACTTCACTTCCTTCCCCTCCCCTCTCCCTCTTCTTCTTCTCTGCTTGTTTAGGAGGGATGAAGAGCATGGGTCAATCAGGTTGTTCTTGTCATCCATTGCTCCAGATAACTTCAGATTTCAAATATAAGCCTTTAAAGGTTAAAGTAGGCTGTCAGTCTCATGTATTTGGCACCGCATCACACCCTGTGGATATCAGGACACCTAAGACTGGTCTACCAAGTCAGAATACTGGCTTTTTCCATGGACGATAAGGATGCTTTGTCATAGTGAGTAGATGGATGGATAAGAAGAACAGAAACTCAATCAGTTTATCAGCAGCAAAACTGGCCTGAAATATTGCCTACAAATGTCTCTCCAGGACAGTCTTCTGTATAACTCCTAACTGAAGAGTTCCTGTCCCTTGCACTGAGGCATCTAAGATGAGCAGCAGCTGGGGCAGATTCTGGACTCAATCCATCATTGGATCCACTGGGGCAGCTACCAGGTCTTTATGTCCAGAATAGTGATTTTACATTTCAAAACCTGTAATTATTATTGAAATAAATTTATTTACTTTTAAGCAAGGTGTAGTAGCGTTTGAGATTTGCACAGTTTTTTTAATGTTTTTTTTTTTTTAAATATAATTTAGAATCTAAGAAGTGATTTCTCAACACTAAATGAAACATTTATCCAAGACACGTAATTTAAAACCAGTCATGCAGTTGTTTTGTTTTCCCCTGCTGGATTTTGGCTTTGGCTGGGTAAATGAGCTAAGCTTTGTGCTTAAAAGTCAGAAAACTTTGGCTGAGTGGGAGAGACTCTGCACTTCTGATGAATGTTATGAGTCCCAAAGTGGCTCTGACAAGGTGCTCTTAATGCAGGGAGCAAAGCAAGCCTGAACTGAGCCTTTGACATTAACTTCAATGGAGACTGATGGTTAGAAAAGTGGTTTCAGTAAAATTAAATTTTAATTGGAAAATTTGGATAATTAGATCACTGTGAGTGTTTCTACTTAAGCTGGATCAAGGAATATGGGTGGTTTAGGTAGTCTGAGCCTTGACAACTCAATGCTGCAGCACCTAGGTTTGAGGACCAGAAAGTGAAACTGGCCACAAAGGCAAAACAAAAGCAACCAAATTGTGTCTTGTTTCACAGTCCAAGTGGAGGGAAATGCAGTATGGAAATGAGAAACATCAATGGAAGAAAAACAATTAGAATTATCAAATTATTTATCTTCTAACAGCTCCAGTATTTAGGACTCTGACATGTTGGCAATGAAAACGTACAGCTGTACATGTAGATGCAGAGCAGAAAGGAACTCCTGTTCTAATCATCGAATGAAGCTTGCTTAGGTTTGCTTGTCTGCTTATATCAGCTATCACCCTTCACAAATACAGGCATGTTTGTCTCCATTTTCCTACCATCAGTTCAGGTTGTCAAAACTTTCTTTCATGCTGTGGTGCTTGGCGCTTCCTTTGCAAACATACCCACTCAGCTGCTTTCTCTTGCCCTCCCTTTATTCTTTCCCTTCCACAATTATGTCAAGAACTCAAAAATCTGTTGCTGGAGCTGTCAGTCTTTCTGAAAAAAAACAACTTGTTTTCATATTTGTAGTGAGTTGCTGGGTAGAGAGGACAAAGAGGAGTCAGAGGAGCCCCTAGAGTCAGCAGCAAGGTTTCACCAGAAAAAAATCAGGTACCATCTGAGTTCTGCAAAGAGTGCCCAAGCTGTGTTGAGCATTGTCCCCCTATGAAGGAGGTATCTGGAGACCTTGCAGATACCTGTATGTGACTCTGAGGAAAGAGTCTCCTAAGATAATATTAATCCTTCCCAAGAGGTCTGAAAAGATTCCATGAGGAATCCATGAGGAATCTGTGGAGGTTGTCAGATAACATTTCTGTAGCTTAATTACCTTTTACAAGGAATATATGTATTACAACACAGACGCTCCCCTAGAATCCTCTTTAGGCCTCTGGGTTTCCTACTGATAAGCACAGCACAGAGGAGAAAAGAAAAAAAAAAGGAAAAAATACAGCTCTGTCCCCAAAGAGTGTTCAATGCACATAGACGGGCACAGATGGTGGACAAGGCAACAGTGACATTGTGATTCACCTTAGCTTGCACATGGCTGATCAGCAGCAGAGCTGAAAACCGACCTGTGGTTTCCAGAGCATCATCTTGCTTCCCCACCTTGGGCACAACTGGGCACATGGCAGGACTCATTCTGCACTTCCAACCAGCCTGGACCACTGATATCTCAGCCTTCCTGCTGTTGGTGGCCTCATCCCAACTTCTAACACACTAGTGCCCCTTCTGCAACTCATTAACACTAATTGGCATTTTATTTGTGTAAATCTGGGTGGTGACTGGTGCTCAGCTACATCTCAACTACCAGTGCCAGCGGAGGTCCCATGTCATCAAGACGCAGCTGCTGCCAGTGTGCTGTGTTTGTGCTGTGGGTAAATAAAGACTCCTCTCTCTAGGGATGACAATACAGTGCTTTTCTGTAGCTCTAAATCAATTTCAAAAAGAAAAAAAAAAAAGGAAAAAAAAAGAAAGAAAGAAAAAATAAAGAAAAAAAAAAGAAGAAAGGGGAACAGGTAGCAAATGCCTGAGAGACTTGCTGCATTTTCAGTATCAGATCAGATATTTGGACGAGGTTTGCTTTAGCAGCCCTTTGTCTATATCCACAGGCACAAATCAACATTCCTTTTATAAGAGAAACAATTGCTTCAGTGACTGCCAGATTTTGTTTCAGTTATTTTGAGTTTAGCAAGTAACAGTGACAAGAATTGCATAGTGAACTGAGTGGAGATTTCTGATTCCCTTCTGGCTGAATTA
>VXBJ01004818.1:14278-59749 GCA_013400055.1 Nycticryphes semicollaris | reverse complement strand
AGGAGAGGAGAGGAGAGGAGAGGAGAGGAGAGGAGAGGAGAAAGAAAAACAATCTTGCCCCAGACAGTAGATTTCACTCTTAATAATATCCTCCCAGGCTGATTACCATCAAACTTCGGATAGGACTCTTTCTGAATTATTCAGGGCAATTTGTACTGTAATCATATGCTTGTTAATACGGCTGCTTGCAAGTTTAATGCAAAAGAGTTTTGCTTCTCTGCCCTGGAGCTGCTACCATCAAGGTCAGAGATAGTCTCTGGGAAACAATCTGTTTCTCAGCACTGTGCTGAAAACAGCAAGATGCACTGTAACTCGCTGTTCATAAAAAGATCAGCAGAGACCATGTAACAAGAAATAGGCAAATGTCAGAAGACATTTCAGTAATGTTTGGGCATTTGCTGTATTGGAATATTATGAATATTAATTTGAATGAAAGACTCTTGAGTTGTAATCGAACAGGCTGGAGTACAGCTTGGCTTAGTATCTACCACACTGTCAAGGATGAAGGCCATGTTCTTGGCTCTGTCATTCCCTGGAAATGTAATCCTTCCATTATACCCTCCCAAAGTAGGCTATATCTTTCCTCCTTTGTAAAGAAGTTTCTCTAAGGCAGGAACCCAAACTTGATTCTGTCTTTGCCTTATTACTTGCCCATCTTCAGGACAAAAAATGAAGTGAAATAGTTTCTAAAGGGAAAAATTGATGAAAAGTATCCCATTATTTAGCATTTACCAGTTATGTAAGAAGCACTTTTTTTTATGTGTCAATAGGCTTACATCATCATCCTCCACAAAATCCATAAAACATGTGAAGGAAGCATCAAAAAGATTTCCAGTCCTGGAAAAAAGGAAGAATTTTTTCTGGTCAGACATATATATTATAATTTAAAGCTATTTGCTTGAAGACTGATAAAATACACGGCCTTA
This sequence comes from Nycticryphes semicollaris, assembly GCA_013400055.1. Taxonomy (NCBI): domain Eukaryota; kingdom Metazoa; phylum Chordata; class Aves; order Charadriiformes; family Rostratulidae; genus Nycticryphes; species Nycticryphes semicollaris. The sequence goes on along the minus strand of VXBJ01004818.1, from coordinate 58,823 downwards.
CAGCAACCTCCTAGTCATACATTTTACCCCATATTTTCTTCTGCTGCAAGCCACCAATAGCTGACACAGGCAAGCTTATAAAGCTCTGCATGATATTTTGCAAATCTAAATTGTTGAGCCACACGGGGAGCAAAGCCTCCCATTGAAATGTCAGCACATTGAAATTACAGTTTTAATGGGTAGCTTTCCAACAGCAGCCCTCACGTACCAATTGTGCCTCTCTGCAATAAGAGACAGCGAGAAAAAAAATAAAGTAAATCAGTGTCCATTTGAGATGAAGGTCAACTGGCAGGTGACACTGAGGGATGTCTCCTAATCAAGTTGATTCCCAGGCACTGTGTTTGTTATTGTTGTTCTTACTATTTTACTATTTTTGTTACAGAAGCAGTTGAAGGTTCTACTGAAGATTGGGGATAGATTTTTTTCCTGGATATGTTAAAAATTTGTAATGAATCAGCTCTGATCCCAAGAAATTACAATCTAAGGAGATTAATAAAGAAGCAGAAGCAGAGAAGGTGAAGTGTTATCTCCTAAGCCACTGCATGTCTACAGGATACAAACCGTGCAACTAATGGGATTTCTGGCTTGGTGGACAAAATGGGAAAAAACCCTCCACAGTCTCCCCATGGTGCATCAAGTAAAATAAATCATTTGGGGTCCAATTGCTGATGTATTTCATGACAAAACAAAATAACAAAAGTGTTAAAATTTAAAAAGTGTTTAAAAAATAACAAAAGTAGAAAAACAAAGCATGCTTTTGTATTGTTTTGGCTATTTATTTTCTTGTAAAAGCTGTGTTTATGTTCACTTCAAAGCAGACACATCCTTTCATAATGAAATATTCTGTTTTTGCTGAAAAACTAACTTCATTTATTTTTTCAAACAGTCTGTCTAATGTGATCCTCACAATTTCCACCTTACAAACCACATGTCACATAGGCTTCCAAGTAATTTTTCAGGACCTTATTACATCTTTGGAACTCTGATGGCCTTTGATGAAAATTACCATAGAAAACTATTTTAATGCTTGATGTATTTATCTCATACTCAAGGATTCCCCAAAAGAGCCTTGCCTTTGTAAAACTTCCACAGCAAAAATACTACATAAAAAAAAATCTTCTATTCCTTCAGGAGAACAAAGTCAGGCTGTGTGTCTGAGTTCTATAATGATCATAAATGTACAAATAGATAGAAGATGGTTGAGCTGGCTCAGACTTGTAGTCACTAAATACATTAGAAATGTTGAAAGGTGCTGTTCTTCATTTGAAGACATTCTGAGCAATTGAATCAACTGGTTTGTTGTCCTGACATAAACACATGCTCATGTTTAATACAAACATTGAATACATTCTCATGGGTGCTTACATCATGGCTGGTTGGAAAGATGCTTTTCTTGCATGGGCAGAGTGCAGAGGCCACCCAGAAAAGAAACAGTGGAGGTAGGGAGGGTCTATGAGGCTGTGAGATTTTTCTGCCTTTTGAGAAGTTGATGTTTTTGGGTTTTTCTCTCCCTCCGTCTTTCTCATGCTGCAGATTTGATGACCTCTTCTGTCCATGGCAGTGCAAAAAGCCACAATAAGTGGATCAATAAATAAACAAACTTTCTGCCTTCCTAGTGTATAATTTGTAGAGGCTGCACAAGAGAGAGTAAACCTCAAACAAGTGTGATAATGGGTAAAAATGTATTTATTCTCACTGAGAAACAGAGGCTTTTTTATTACTATTTAAAAAGAAAAGACAGATGTTAACAAAAACACTCCCTAATCTCACCCTGTCTCCTCCATCCCGGAAAAAAAAGGAAAGAAAAACTTTGGAAAAGGTACAGCTATTCAGGGAAAAAAAAAATAAAATGAAGGAACAAGAAGCTGTTATGTTGGACTTGGCATGGGAAAAGGCAGGGGGAAATCCTCTTTCTGAGCTCATCAGTCATTTACAGGCAGGGGCACTGGAAGAGATTCTGTTTGAGATGCCCAATATGTGGGAGCTTCCCACATTTGCAGGCACCTTTTGGGTTTATTGGGTCTGTTCCCTGAGAAAGGCGTAGCCAAAGCTTATGTAGGTAGGTAGTAAAAGCTGCAAAGAGGCAGAAGTGGACCACTAGCTGCCTGTAGAATTTTTAGAGGGCTTTTTACCCTCCCTTCAGTAACTCATCAAATATCCAGGACAAGGGTGAATTCATTCTGGTGAGGATGAACCATGTCTTAGGATGTCACAACTTCCTTCACAGTTGTGCTGTGAATCATCCATCATTTTCTGGTCCTTAGATTATCACAGAGGAGCCTGGGTATTGCTTTTAACTGGCTGTTTGCCACTGGTCCCCAAGTAGTTGGGTGCCAACTCGGGTAAGAAGAACAAGGTATGGGGCTAGGGTAGGGAAATTTATGCCTCATCTTCTGTGTTGTGAGTAGCTACAACCAATGTTTGAAGAGAGCTTTAAATTTCTCATGAAAACTGCATCTAAGCACCTCATGAAAAAAGCAGGACAGGTGGGAAAAAAAAAACAAAAATAAACCATCTACACAAGCAATGAGACTTATAACTAAAGGAATAAGTTATATAGAAAATGGGAGGCTGCACTTTGCCTCGTGGTTGCTTTTCTCAGTCTCTTGTCAAGGGCTGGTTCTCAAGGTTTTACCAAAGCCTCTGAGAAAATTTCCCAGTTTGAGGATGAGACCTCATTTGCTGTGTTGCTCCTTTTAGCCGTCAGGAGAATGTGGCTATGCTTTGTCTGGACTTGTAACTCCCTGGTTCATCCCTGTGCTTTATTCTATCCATTGGAAATAGAGCTGTGTCAGTAATGGGTACTTTAGCTCACTGACAATAACATGCTTTTTTCATTGTTCCAAGGCCAACCTGCAACATTTTTTTCTCCCATAGCATAACCTCCAAATAAAGAACCTTTTAAATCAATTTAAATTTTTCATTTCCAAGGACATTTCTCATTATTTCTGGTTCTTGTTATTATTACATTTGGGCAAACTTTGGGAAGAAAACTCGCTGGGAAATAGAAATTTGAATTGAAAAAAATGAAACGTTTCCTTCTCTGAAATCCTTCTCTGGATTTCCAGTGTTTTTATTTTTTTTTTCTCTTCCAGTGAAATAATGTGATTCAGAATTAAATGAACAGGATTTCAAGGGTGGGGAACATAGAAATATTACCTTCAAAACAGTGTCTAGCTCCATATTAAAAATCAGTAACTCATTTATATTGTTATTAACTCCTGTTAAATTTAATGGCTTAAGCGTTCAGATAGGAATTGTCAGCTTAAATGTATTTGAGAATCTCTGCTTTTGAACTTTGGTCAGTGGGTCAGAAATAGTTTTGTCTTATTTTGGGGAAGGATTGTCTGCTAGTGCCCACAGTGGAAAAAGGTCATCCAGGTCCTTTTTTTCTGCTCTCCAAAGAGTGATGTGTAACAGGGATCTTTCTCTGAAGGCCATCTGGGGAAAATGTATGCAGACAGCAAAACATGTTTTATTCATGGCTCTCCCCAACAGATAAGTTCCATTACCTTGTATTTTAGCTGCCTTTTAAGCCATTCCTACAGGCAGAAGAGTGAGTTGCATTTTCCCCTGCTCAGCCCATCAGTTACTTCAACAGCAGAAGAGGAATGCGAGTGCATGGGATTTCTCAGCAGGACTTTTTGGCTCAGGTATTTCTCCTGATGAAGCTTGTCTGTGTAGGAAGGGCATAAAGTACCATCTGTGATAGGATAAGCTAATGTGACTTCAGTTTCAAGACTTGGTGTCTGCTTTTGTACATTTATATTGGTTTAATATCTGCCTTATAGTTCAAGGCTCTTGCTGTTCAGTAATTTCTTCTGTTCTTGTTAGCAAATCACGAGTAATCTTGCCCTGCACTGCTACATTATTCCTGTCATTCAGAGCTCTCTGAAGGTGGAAGAATGCCTCTTGCTACTTGAAACAGATTGAGTCTACACAATTATCATGGGAGCTACAGAGTGTTTCATCACCAGGATGCCAGCTAATTTGTGAACTCAAGAAGCAGGTTGTGCTGAGTGATGGAAGAACTGGTGCTACAAGGACTGTGCAGCAGCCAAAGGTTTAATTCCCCTGCCTCAGGGGGCTGTCTCAGGTCAGGTTACAGAAGGTCTACTACAGAAAGCCCAAAACCTGAAATTCAAGGTCTCACTTGGCTTTCTGAGATGAGGTGATTTCTTCTGCAAGAAAAAGAGCAGGGACTTGAATCTACTTGCTATACCAAGTAGGATTTCTTCTTCCCAGGTCAACTATGATTTATTTAGGTTTTTTTTTCAATTAAAAGATACAGGAAGAGATTTAGCATCTACAGGTGATGCTGGAAAATGAGACCACTGTCTTTGGACCAGCTCTGTCCATTCTTTGAAGGTAGTTCTAATACCAAAATTTGGAGAGATTGGTGCTCAAAACAACCTCCCTGCATTCTCTTCATCACTCCTGTGCTGTTCTATGTGTCCTTTGTGATAATTGGATATGATCTACAACTTTTGTTGGAAAACCTGTCATTAGCAATTAGGCTTAAACACGTCTGACTGATTAGATATTCATAGTTGATTCTTCTTTCTCTCTCCCAAAGAGACAGCAGAAGAAATTTCTGAATCCCAGACGACTATTCAGACTATTCAGACTATTCCTCAAGTCTTTTGTTTTGATCAGTAGCAGAATCTCTGTATAAATAAAAGCTTCATAACTCAATGTAAAGGTTGACCTCCATGTATCTAAAGAGCTCAACATTTCACTCGGGTTTACTGACGGGTAGTGTTCCGTTTGTTTTATCACATGCACATCTTTACTGATATCTGTACTCAAATTTCTTCCACAAATGTATATACTATATATATACCCTTTGTAGTACCCTGGAGACAGCAAAAATTTTCTTCCTGGGACACTGAACCTGCAATGCAGCATAATGTCTGAACAGGAGAGACACTTCTCTGGATCCTTTCCCTAAAATAAATCATATTCTTTCTCTTTCCTTTTCATACATTTTCTTCTCCCATGTTGTGGTTTAACCCCAGTGGGCAGCTGAGTCTTGCACATCCGCTTGCTTACTCACTGCCCTCCAGTGGGACAGGAGAGAGAATCAGTAAGGTAAAAATGAGAAAACTCATGGGTTGAGATAAAGACAGTTTAAAAGGACAAACAAAAGCTGTGCATGCAAAGCAAAATAAGGAATTAATTCACTACTTCCCATTGGCCAGGTGATCAACCATCTCCAGGAAAACAGGGGGCCGTCATGCCTGATGTTTACTTGGCAGGACAAAGGCCTTCACTCCAAATGTCCTCCCCTTTCTTCTTCTGTCCAAAACATAGCCTCATACAAGCTACTATAAAGAAATGTAACTGTATCCCAGCCAAAATCAATACATGCCATCACCATGCTTGGTTAATGCCCAAATTTGTCTAATCATTACTTCCTAATAAACACATTAGAGAAGGTTATTTGTCTGGATGGCTAAAGAAGATTAATATCTCAGAATGATGATGATTTCCTGGCAAAACCAGGTTACATTTTAAGAATTGAGTGTAATTAGTGCAACAAAACTTTAATCTGTTTGGAGCAGATCAGGTATTTGGGGAAGTCAGTATCTGACAAATAAGGATTTGCATACTTTGAGATAGTTTTGCATGTCATAAACTTGCCACGCAAAAAAGGCCAAGAAATTGCAAAGACAAAGGGGAAGAAAAGAGTGAAGCATTGGCACTTTCAGTGACAGTAATTAAAATGATGCTTGCTTTTTTTTTTTTCACAACACTTGAACTCCTGAAGGATGAAACTAGTTCCTATGGAAGAAAGACAAAAGAAAGCAGAGCCTAAAGGCAAATGAAACCCAAAAGAGCTGAGGGTCAGATAACTGGTTGTCTGCAAATAACTCAAGCCAAGGAGGTACCAAATATAACTTAGATGGATTTTACTCCACTTTCCAACATTACTGAAGTTTGTTTCCAGGAAATTTGGGTTTCTGGATTCTTTCTCTGCTTTACATTTCAAAGATTCAGAAGGAACTGTTTCTCTCCACATGCTCGTACTTGTTGCTTAACAGAGGTATAATGACAAGCCACTTTTATATGCTTAGCTATTAGCTGGTTTTAAGTCAGAGCAGTTTGAGATGATGCTCAGTGGGACAGTCAGGCCCAGGAATTTCTCCTGACTCGGCTTCTCTGCTGCTAAAGGACACTGAGTCCCTTTGTGAGGGTTGAGCCTTGTGTTACTGCACTGTCAGCTCTTGGTAAATTCATATATATTTAAGTGCATTAAACATCTGCTGAATTAGTTCAGGGAGGACTGTTCTCTTTGGAAAGCCCTCCTGCCCTTGAGAAGCAAATCACAAGACAGCTAACTCTGTGCTCTGATATTGTGTGCAACCAGAGGCAACATTGCCCTCCTGAGAAAAGATGGAGGAGACCCAACACTACTTTACACAGTGCTGACATTGTATGTCCTAGGCAATACAACGAAGCCCTAACCTTGCAACACTTCTTCCCTTGTCACCAGAAATATATCCAATTAGACCCAGATATGCACTCCACTATCTAAAGAGTACTCTCGATCTGAGAACTTCTGCTTGCCCCAGACTCGAAGTGTAAGGGAACTATAGAGGATTCTATTTGCAAGGTGTCTCACTGGGAGAACCTAAATGGCCCTGGATATGTATTTAATGCTCCAGGTTTTTTAGACCTCCAATGTTACTATGTGAACTTCCAGGGCACTTCTTTTTATTGCTGCCTTGATATTCCTGGAAGGCTCAAAAGTGATGCTGCATGGATGTTTTTTCAGGTTTTTACATGCTCATTTCTGTGTTTTGCAAGACTTCCAAGTTCTCTTGGAAATACTGCCCACAAATGTGCTAGAGCTGAAGCTGGCAGAGAAGGGATACTACAGAGAGACTGTTTGGGCAGGACAGAAGTGGGGCAAAGTAGGTTGCACTGTGGGTATTTAGGGGCACTTGGCAATCATAAAGAATTATTTTACATCTATATCTTAGAGTAGTAAGTTGTGCATGATGCAAAATTAACAGTTGTTTGCATTTCCTGTTCACACTAGGGTAGTAGCTTGCCAGCTGTTTCCAACATCTGCACATTCTTTAACAGCTGGCAATTCAAAACCCTTTTTTATTTTTTAATTTTTTGGAACAGAGTCTTTCCAAAAATAAGTGGGAAAGCTAATGTGGTTTGTTTTTTTTTTTTTTTTCTTCCATAACAGAGCTAATTTGGGGCTCCATTCAGGACAGCTTGTAAGTGCATATGAATATTTAGTTGGTGCTGTTAGGTAATGCACTTGAAAAATTCATCTTCACACCCACAAAAGACCACAAAGGAAAAATTCTGGGATTCCACAAGGTTTATTATGGGATGCTTAGGGGATAAAGCAGTGACAGGGTAAGTAATAGATCTAGGTGATTTGGTAAGGAACAAGAATTGGAAACCAGAGTGATAAGGGGTCTGAAAGACACCCCTTAGACACCCCTCTGGAGAAGAGAAGGCTATGGGGAGACCCCTTGCAGTACCTAAAGGGGGCTTTTAGGCAGGAGACATGAGGAAGGACTCTTTATCAGGGAGAGTAGCAAGAGGATGAGAGGAAAGCATTTAAACTGAAAGAGGGGAGCTATAGAGTAGAACTTAGGAAGAAACTCTTTACTGTGAGGGTGGTGGAGCACTGCCCAGGTTGCCCAGAAAAGTTTTGAATGCCCCATCCTTGGAGATGTTCAAGGCCAGGCTGGATGGGACTTTAAGCATCCTAGTCTAGTGGGAGATGTCCCTGCCCATGGCATAGGGGGTAGAAATTGATGATCTTTAAGGTCCCTTCCAACCCAAACCTTTCTGTGATTCTATGATTCTATGAAATATGTGTGCATGTTGCTGCATGATTCACACTGACAAGAGAGGGCAATAGGACAAAGCTATGAGTAAGAATATGTCTGTCTGTTGGTCTACATCTGTGTGGCCAGCGAGTTATATATGAATTTACAAGTTGTGTACTTGTAAAGTGCACAACTAACTGTAGTTTTAAGTGCCTAATAGGAATACATGCTCAGCTTCACTAGTAGCTGGACTTGAAGAAACGCCTCAACTCTTTTGGGCTACTGGATTGGGGCAGCTCCCTATAAAGTATAAATTTCCAGACTACATATTCCACACTAGTGATCTGCCTCAGATTACTCAGTGTGTTTTGCTTGTCATATCTTCATTCCATTGTTATCTGTCTTAAAAGAGAGAGCCCAAACTGACTCAGTATTTAAGATAATTTTTAACAGTGCTCAACAAACTAGGAAGTCCCTCTTTTGCGCATTCTGGTTCTTTTTACGTATACCAGTAAAATGCTTGTCTTTTTTTTTCTCAGAGTATGAAATGTTTCAGTTGTATTTGGCCTTAGATCTACTATAATCCCCAGAAATTTTGCAGAAAAAACTTTTACTTTGCCAAGTGTTCCCCAGCCTGCATTTTGGCAAGTACTTTTACCAAATTTTACTACATATGCTATTCTGGGATAATATATAGACACATTTTTTCAGATCATTTCTCACATTTGTCAAAACTTACCCCTGTGTCCCACAATATATTAATAGTCCTTCCCACACTCATAATTAAATCAGTTCCACACCCAGGACATTAACAGCACCACTGAGCTCTACCCCACACAGGCATAGGTGTCTCAAGAACCTTATTCAATACAACCATCCACTTGTCAGTACAACTTTGTCATGTGCTCTGGACAGAAGTTTGAGTCAGGTTTGCCTTCCCTTAGAGTAATTTTGTTTAGCTCACATTTCTCTATCTTGTTGATGGGACTGTCATGTCATATACTTACAAAGCTTCACTGAAGTACTGAAGGCTTTTCTCCCCTTCACAATGTTCCACAACATTTCTTATCTTGCCATACAAGGAAACTACATTGGCTTTTTCTTGACAAATCCATCTCCTTGACACCGTGTGTACTTAGACATTGTCTGCTCAGTGTTGTTCTCTTGGATTTTTGCTAGAGACTGAATTATTTATTATTATTATTATTATTATTATTATTATTATTATTATTTTATAAAGACAGGCTTTGTACTTTTTTCTTTTCCAGCCTCCTTTTCTTCCACAAGGCCTTGATGATCTTGACATCAGCCAATGAAATACATTGCCTAGGATGAAGTTTAACACATCCAATTGATTTGAAAAAATGGTTAACTTATTATTTGACTAGTCGTTAACATTCTTTTTCTATTATAACCTGAGAGTTTGGTTTATTGTATTGGTATTTATGGAACTAGTCTCTGCTCACAGTTGGCTGTTTTTATGAAGACTGATAACACTTAGGAAGGCAATACTGATGTTATCTGGGGACAATTTTTCCATGTCACAGAGTGATTTGAGCACACTGAACATTTCCCTTATTCATGTACTTATTAATGGTGCACTCACAGAAGGTTCCCTTTTCCCCCATGATATCTTTTGGTAAATGAGCTCATTTTATCTCTCGGCCTTTCACTTTTTATATCACTCTGTACTCAAGTTATAAGGAGTCGGATTGCCAGGGTGGTCTCACAATACTTCTTCTCTAATGGCTGTGTTTCATGAGTCTTCTCACAAAGCTAGATTGTGTCTATGCTGTTCTTTCTGCTGTGTCTAGTAATATATCCTTGGATAGGTTTCCCTTAGTGGCATCATATAACTTATAATTAATAGTTTATTCATTCAGGAATGGAGCAGCAGAATTAGTTGTGGAAATCTTCTTTTACTGGCACTTTCTATTCCTATTCTAGAAATTGAGTATCAAGATACGTGGAGTGATAATATTTTTTTGGTTATGAGACATTGTCTGAAAAATGGCTAGAGCTCCTTGTAGAGTGGCACATTTCAATAGTATTAAATTTGCTCAGCAATGTGAACATCCTCGTGGACCATGAAAGAGGTGTGAGCTCATCACCAGGTAGGAACATGTAAATATCTCTTTCACCTGTGTTTGCACTGGAATTAATTAAAACCATGGAGTGGCTTAATGGAAAGGGAAGTCTCTTCAGGGCTGAGCAGATAGGAAGATGGGATGTGATTTCTGTAATCACCTCCCTAACAAATTAATTTCACTAAAGAGTAAATTTATTATGAAGAAGCAGCAGCAAAATATAGATACTTTTATTATTTCAGAGACCTGATGCTCAAAACTCCAATCTTGAACCATGATATGACCTGCCAAGTACTACCTGTCTCTACTTTTACCTTCAGTTATGGGGAAGAAAAACTGGTACCTGAGGCCTTATATTTTGCAAAGATCTTCCCAGGATAGTACAGTACTAGGGATTCTGTTCCTTTTAGTATTCATAATTTGTACAGCAAATAGAACTGCAAAAACCTAGGCCATGGCCAGAGATTTGAAGTGTTATAATGATAAAATAAAAAACAGTGAAGCCAGCTGTCAGACAATCTGTAAGCTAGGCTTGACAAAATACAACTACCAATGAAATTTAAAATTGTAAAGAATATAAAACCAGACAGATAGGTCAGACCAAATAATCTTCTAATGTGGATGCTCAGGGGATAGTAAGTATGCTGCGATGTTTCTTCAAAAACTTTCCACAATCCAGCAATTTGGTGCTCATGGACTCCCTGAAACAGAGGTCATATCTTCATGTTTATTAATCCTTGGTGAATTATGATTATTACACTAATTTGAGATATTATTATTGTTCTACATTATTGTACTCTTATTAATAATAAATGGTCATCCTTCCTGACCCAGCAAAAGTGGTTCTGTAAAACTCTACAAATTGACTATGTGTTATGAAGAATAACATCCATATAATCTTCCATATGATCATATATTTAATTTCTTAGCAGGATTTGGATGAAGTCCATCATTCTAAAGAGAATGGTGTTCACAAAAAGAGAGTGATACGTTTCCAACAGATCTTCTCAGTGTTTTCGTGTGACCCTCAATGCTATAACATCCAATTCAGATTTTGTGATACTATTGTGCTAATAAATCATGGCCAACATCCCACTCACTCCATCAGGGATTCTTGTAAAAATCAATCACAAAAGTACATCAGAAAGCCATTTTTATTTCCCTCCCCCTGTAATCATTTACCAAAAGAGACCATTTTGGATTGATTTAAAATTGTTCTTAGAAACTGTATTTTATCTGAGGAGCACCTGATGCATTTTCACATAAAATTGATTCTTTCCCTAAGAAAAATGAAAAGCCAATTGTTGTTCATGCAAAAATTGTTGACTATTTTCAGCTCTGCCAGAAATGCCTCAGTTTATCTGGGAAGGAAAAGGAATTTTATTTTCTCTCTTATCATTGCATGGGGCCTGGAGAACCTAGACTTCATGTCCTTACACAGAACACACTGCAAGATTAGAAGGGATGAAATAGCCCCAAATGCACAATGTATCACACAGGTACGGTGTGAGCAGTATATCCAGTGAGCACAGCAAAAGAATTAACTTGATTTTAACAGAGCCACACACTATCAAATAGGTCTGAGAGCCCAAGTAAAGCTCTTCTGAACCCCACTAGCAATTGTGAATGTAGAAAATCCCATAGCTGATTTATCTCCAATACTACCACACAATTACAGCTCATCCTGTCATATTTAGGACAGGATGATGTCTGAAGGACTGATGGACCAGACCAGACCAATGCTTTGCTCCTGTTCTGATCTCTGGATGATTTCTGTTTGAAAAATATTATGGAGACACCGCGGTCCAGCAGCTGATCCCAAAGGAACGTATTCCTGAAGCAGTTTTAAAGAGCTGTGATGCTTCACAGCAAATCAGGCTGTGAGCGTGTTATTCATGCTTTACTCTCTTGCAGACTATTGTTTCTTCTGCTTAATTTTTCCACTTTCCTTCAGCTCATGGTAAAACAATTTGTTGTCATTGTCAGCAGTGAGTAGACAAGCAAGAGTAAAAGAGAACTGGATGCAGAAAACTGAAGAAGAGCAGAAAGCGAAGGAATTAAATAGGACTTGGTGACAAACAGTAAGCGAGCATCAGACTGGAGTCAACTTGCTTTGGCAGGGGTGTTGGACTAGAAGATCCCTTACAATTTCCACCATCTTGTGAAGAGGGAGCACTTATTTTCTGATATTCCCTTAGACAAAGGGAAGTCATTCCGCTTTCACAGAAAAGGTTGAAGGGGTCCACCACACAAGATGTTCTTGAGCCTTAGAATCAGTATGAAAAGGAAGTAGAAGTTGGGAGGAGTGTGTGTTTATTTCCAACATCCCACCAGCCACGATTCATTTTATTGGGAATGCCCTTTTCCCCATAAGGTGGCATTTCCATTGTCACAGATTTGTCTGGGTGTTAGGAGGTGCCTTCCCTGACCAACAGTTTTGTGGTTGCAGCAAGATCCAAAAGAAAGGCTTACCTGTATTATGCAATTACCAGAACATGGTAAATTTACGCCACCGTTTCAAAGCACAGGTGGTTTGCATAGCTGCCTCCTGTTCTCAGAACAATTTGTCAGTCCATCACACTCTCAAAGCGTTCCCTTAAGTGCTGACCGTCGGAGGTATGGACTTTTGAAGAAAGGAGAATTTGCTCTTAGTTGAAGTTGAACTCCTCTTCTCCCTCCTCAGGCAATTCATACACTCTCTACTACCTGTACTTCACGAGAACACCCAGTTAATTATTCATGGAAAGATGAGGCCTTTAAACTCCATTGATTTTTTGTGCCTGGCTTTTGATTGCATCTGGTAAACTCATTCCTCTTTGATGGCATTAAGTATTTTGAATAATTAATATGGTAATTCATCCCTGGCTGAGGAGTAAATGTTACCTTCTTCGGGGAGGAGTGTTGGAAGGGGAATACTCTTTAGGGCACTTTTCCCAATTCCTTTAATGTCAACATGGTACTTACCTTAAGTGTCTGTCTGACAGCTCTTTGCTTCTACAAGAGTCCAGCACAAGCACAACTGGGAGAAGCAGCACTATATGCACAAGCATTTATTCTTACAGTATGCTTTTAATTGACTGAAAAACAATCAAAATGTCTGTGACAACAAATCCAGGGGAAAAAATAATCTCTGATCAACCATAGACTTCTCAGATCAATAGAATATTTTTTTTTTTTGGTGAGTTTTTCAGGAGTAAAAATTAAATCCAGGATTCAAACTCTGCTGAGAATACTACACTCTTGGAAACTTAATGGTTTGGATTTATTAGACCTACTAGTGACTTCTGGACCTTCCTGTCCAACCCTAAGGAAAGTAATCCTTTCCCTAATGAATATCAGCATTGGGACATATTTGTCTTTTTTCATTATTTTCATTATAATGTATCTACTAATCGGAACCATTCATTACTTATGGATTTACTTTCTTTCTGTCTTTTCTGGATTGGTATTTCTACCCTTCAGGTCCTCATATCATAAGCCCCAGACGCTGAAGTCATCAGTAAATCAAACTGTTACACAAGCCAAAATAACTCTTCCTTTGATTTGCCTCTGGTGTGAAGATTCTTTTTTTGTCTTGTGAATTTGTGTCATTACTAAGCATTCAGACTCTGAAAAAAAATAATAAAATTGTAAGGACAAAGAGGAGTCACTAAATCATGTTTCCTTAGAAAGTTATGTTAAAGAATCAGGATTCTTCCTAAAAAGCAGACTGAAATAACCAGTAGCTGTCATACACAAGACAAAGCTTAACTCTTCAAAATGTTTTCTGTTGTTTAGTAACCTCCCTTTGTGAGTTTGGCTTCCAATGGATTTTTTTTTTCTTGTCTAAACTCATCTCATCTTCTCTTCACTTATTTTAGTAGCACTTGAGTCTATTTCTGATCTGTTTTCTCCAGGACTGTGTACAGTTTTTGAGGGCAGAAATAAGAACTGAAGAGACCATTTAGTCTTGCAAAACTACAGAAATGGAGGTGATTTAACCTTCCCTACTTATTGAATATGTTCTTCTAGGTAAGGTTTGAGACATATTATTTCTGAGGTTAGACAGCAATTCTTCATGACCAACTACAAAACTTTAACTTCTGCCAGTGCCTACAGAATACTTCAGTACAGCTGTATCCATAATACAAGCCTCAGCTAAATGATCATTTTTTTGACTTGGAATTAACTACCTAGGGCACAAAACTGGTGCATTTGTGGGTTATGGGAAATAATTCTAATTCATGTTTCTTTTGTCCTTGCTGATTTGTTAAAACCTAGCTGTCATCCATCTTATGCAAACGTCTATTCTGTCACTAGCCTTATCATCTCCAGGAGTAAGGGGGCCACAATCAGTGTCAAAAATACATAATAGGTTGGAGCAGAGGTGAAGGCATCTGTGTCTCCAGATATCTTCCAGTTTTGTTTCTTTGCTATAGGATGCCCGTTTCTTTCCTGGGATGCCCATTTTTACCTTCAGAGGTGGATACCACTGTATAAACAGCTGAGCTGTGAGGACGAAGTCATTTATTAGCTAAAATGTCCTGTGGCTCCCATTGAAAGATAAAAACTCTGAAAGACATCTGTTTGGCTGTTTGCCCACAATTCAAACCATTTAATATCTAGTGCTATCTTAAATAAATCATTAGTGCTCGATATGCTTTATACCTTTGTTGAGAGTGCCCATAAACGAGGTTAAATGGGACTCCTGCTGATTTCTTATACTTTTGTTGGTTTAAACTCTGATAAATATATGTTTTACAAGACAGGAAAATAGCATTAGGGAACAAATGACTTTTAGTCAATGAAATGAGAGAGGAATTTTCTGCTCTTTGTAACAGCAAAGATAATCTTTCCTCTGTAACCTTATGTGTTTCTTTGAATTACAGCTGATGAATTTGAATGAGGAACTGGTCCTTTAGGACCAAGCTGTGAGGATAAACTCAATGGCTTCAAAATTCAACTTGAAAGACAGCTTGCAGTGGTATACGACTTTGTGTGTTCATATTTGTTCATGTGCTGCTGAGCAGTTAAATAAGATAAATGTCTTAAATTCTAAGAAAAAATTAGAAGAAATAAATTTCAAATAAATATAGATACATACCTGCTTATCTTCAATTTAAGAGCATCTATCCCACTGGGTACTTAAGATACAAGCAAATGAATATCCAAATATTGATCATACATTTTGCAAATATTTCAGCCTGTAGCTTGTAGCTGTCCAGAAAGAGAATAAGTTTGCAGATGTGTGAAAGGTTTCCTGTCTCTTAACTCTACTCCCTTCCTCACTGTCCTTCAAGCCTTGCTAATGAACATGATTCTCACATGGGAAATCTATTAGCACCACATCTTCTTTCTGATTTCCCACATGTTGCTTGCAATGAAACATGAGTCCAGAAGAAAACACAAGACATCATAGAACCATAGAAGGGTTCGAGTTGGAAGGGACCTTAAAGATCATCAAGTTCCAACACCCCTGCCATTAGAGTAGGTTGCTCAAAGCCCCATCCAACCTGGCCTTAAACACTTCCAGGGATGGGGCAGCCACAACTTCTCTAGGTAACCTGTCCCAGTGCCTTACCACCCTCACAGTAAAGAATTTCTTCCTGGTATCTAATCTAAAACTTCTCTCTTTGAATTTAAATCCGTTACCCCTTGTCCTGTCACTGCACTTCCTGACAGAGTACCTCTCCAGCTCTCTTGTGGACTCCCTACATCCTTGAAAAGGTTCACTAGGAATACTGAGAAGTGCTGTGTAAGGGAAAATAAAGAATAATACTGGAGAAGAACTCTTTAAGTTGTAATTTACACAAAGTTTTGCAGTCAAAATGCTGGAGGGAAGGGATGTCATCCAGCTGGACCTGGACAGCCTTGAGAGGTGGGTCCATGTGAACCTCATGAATTTTTACCAAGCCAAGTGCATGGTCCTGCACCTGGATCACAGAAATCCCAAGAACAAATACAGGCTGGGTGGAGAGTGGATTGAGAGCAGCCCTGAGGAGAGGTACTTGGGGGTGATGGTGGATGAGAAGCTCAACATGAGCCAGCAATGCACGCTCACAACCCAGAAAGCCAGCTGCATCCTGACATACATCAAAAGCAGGGTGACCAGCACAGTGAGGGAGAGGATTCTGCCCCTCTATTCCACTCTGGTGAGACACCACTTGCAGTGCTGTGTCTAACTCTGAGGTCCTCAACATAAGAATGACATGGACGTGCTGGAATGAGTCCAGTTGAGGCCATGAAGATGATCAGAGGGCTGGAGCCCCTGTGGTGTGAGGACAGGCTGAGAGAGTTGAGGTTATTCAGCCTGGAGAAAAGAAGGCTCCAGGGAGACCTTAGAGCCCCTTCCAATCCCTTAAGGGGCTACAGGAGTGATGGGGAAGGACTTTTTATCAAGGAGTGTAACCATAGGATTAGAGTTAACGGCTTTAAACTGAAAGAGGGGAGATTTAGATTAGATATTAGGAAAATATTCTTCACTGTGGCATTATGGTGCTGAATATCACTCCATTCAAAACTACGTTATTGCTCCTTATTGCTTTTGGTATTGACAAGTCTGGTAGAGAGACTATAAGTGGCAGAAATTTGAGTGTTAGGAGCTCTGTTATAGGTTGTTCTGGGAACGAAAAGTTAATTTACATTGTGAAAGCACTGCTTTTACAGACAAGCTGTCACAGTTTCACCACATAGTTCTATCATGCTTTAGTTCATGACTGAATTATAAATATTTAGGTACTTATATTTGTGGCAATTTAGGGGATCTGTTTATATATAATTAAAGGAGTGTCATATATACAAGAAAACTCTGTATCATAGAACTATATCTCCATAACAAGTTTCTGAGTACTAGATCTATTATATAGAGAGATATACAGAAGTGGTATCTATGTTTTTTGTCCATAATCTGTGAGGTACAAGAGAGAGTTGTTGAGTTTTGATAATTCCACAATCAAGCAAGAATATGCTATGGTTTGAGGTAGCTGAATCATAAGAAAAAAAGTTTAGGCAAGTTTCTTATGGGTATATTCAAAGTGGACCAATTGCTGAGAAGCTAACAAAAAAACTTGGTAGCACGTGTCCCCACGTGAAGAAAACGTTTAACAAACATAAATACTTTTTTTTCCTAATGTGATTATAGTCTAAACAGAGAAGTCCAAAAGTGTGATGTGCTGTGACTACACAATTCCTCATAGCATTCTTGAATTAAACATGCAATATACCATGCCAGTTTTGTAGTAAAATACGGAAAAATCTTACAGTTGTCTGAGACTTAAATGAATTCTACATCCAATAATCAGTCCCTTGACAAGAGACCAGCATTCACTTATTTCTGCTTTTCAAAACTGGAAAAAAGAAAAAATTGTCCTTAGTTTGGTTGCAACTATAACATTTGCTTGGCATTTGTAATGCAAGAGTCCAATGAGGTGATTCATTTTTTTGGTCATAAACAGGCTTTTCCTAACTGAACAGAAGTCCCGTTTGCTGAAACCTGATTGCAGCACTTCCATTCAACGTTGCCAAGAGCACGGGTTGGATAAAAGAAATAATTTCATCCTCATTTTACAGATATTAAAACTGGAGGATATGAGAGACTGATTCATTTATACATAATAACATAGAAAATTTAAGATGGAACTGAACTAGGATCTCTTGAATTCCCATTCACAGCTTCTGTGTTTAAAAGATAGACAAATAAATAAATAAATAAATAAATAAATCTCTTTTAGGAAGTCATTTTGTTGAATCTTGCTTACAAATGAGACTAACAATTATTTTATTTTTAAATGCTATTAAGAATATGATTGAAATCTCAGTAACATTGATTTCTGTATTTTAAACATCACTTTATATGCTGCAGAGACACAGATGAATAGTTTATAAGAATAGTTTTAAAAAATATAATTTCTTTCATCAGTGCCTAACTGTGCAGCATTTTCATTTCTTGTAAAAAAATCATTTTACTCAAATATATGTGTTGGCCAGTGGCATTTAAACTAGATGTTAACCAGTATTTACGACCCCTTCCAAATAAAGTTAAATCTTTAGTTCTTTAGCTACTGTGCTGGAATAAACAGGCTAATTTATACTCCATGAAAATGCAATTTTTTAGCAAAATGCTGATCCTAACACTGTATTTGCAGAAGCTCAACTGTTTATCTGCTTCGCCCACAGACACCATACGGGGCATATGTAGGACACATTGAGTGGCTGGAATTAGCAGAGCCATTTGTGAACTGCATATAAATGCATCATTTGCCCATTATTCTCTGTGATAATAGCCAAATTAGAGAAGGTGATAGCACCATCATTTTTCTTTTCAAATTGGTGTTTATGGAAATGATTACTTTATCCAGTTCTTGTACTTCTCAGAGTGGAAACAAATTTAGAACCAAGACGTCTTAAGACATATTAGAAATAAATGGTTAAAAATATAAAATTTAGTATATATTAGAGTTATGGGAAGTTTCTTTTTTTGAGAACTGGAAGGGATATTTATCTCCGACCCACTCTTGTTAAACCCAAGATTAAGAACTTCTTTAACCTTATGGATGTCAGTGGATCTAAGTGGTTGCTGAACTGTTACCACATAAGCTCTTCCTTAACTCCAAACTCATTGATGTGGCTTGGTGCATGCTAAAGTGTGATCACATCTTTTCTTTCCAACATTGGAGTCTAAATGTGATGAGAACCTGGCCGAAGGAGACCAGACAGACTCAGTACAGGGAAACGAGTAGGATAAAAGCTTGACGTGCCAGCTCAAAGAACATCTGTTATAGCATTTCAAAGAGAATTGAGCAAATTTAAAGGCAGTGAAACCCTTTGTCAGCTTCTTGCTTTGTCCATAATTGATCTGTAAAGGCTTTACCAAAGTGCCATCAGAGAAGAGACAAATGGGTTTGGAATTTTTATGGTGCTCTGGGTCCTCTTGCTGAAATTCAGCTGAACCTTGTCTAGAAATTGAAACACCACCACCCCAGGACCATCATTTTTCAGATTGAGAAAATATGGCAGCAGCATTACCTCTCCCAGCCTATTCCGACATTTTAGGTCACGACTGAAGAGTTCCAAAGGAGGCCCAGATATCAGATACAACAGTTAACGGTTCCTCAGTTTCTCCAGGAACCAGATGTAAGACAGGAGCAAGTGTAGGCTGTGATTATTGCCTGCAAAATTTTATGCAGCTTTTACTTTCTGGCAGCAGCTCAGTTCCTGGTGGGAGTGAACAAGTGTCAATACTTGCAGAAATCAATTATAATTGCTTCTCTTCCTGAGTCTTGAAGAAACTGAGCTGCTGCTGAGAATAATGCTGCGGAGACACAGATGAACCAAAAGAGGCTCATACTTCCACAATATTGAGAAGCAATGGCAAGGCGTTAATCACTGTCATTTGCTAGCAGAAACAATCATCTGAGCCCAATCACTTTGATTGCTGAAGACATTTTCCTTTGCTGAGAATACTAAGGTTTCTTTTTTTTTTTCCGCAGAAATATCTGTTGCAGCTGCCACTGAAAACCATAACTGACAGCAGAAGCAGACAGATATTTGTGATATTTTGGTGTTTCTGTTTACAAACATAAGCCCAGTAAGTCAGTGAAGAATGTGTTTATCACAGAACGAAGTCATATATATGAATTTTTCCATTATATATATATAGTCATATCTATGAATATTTCTTCTCTGCTTGGACCTATATTATCATGAGAAGGCTAGCTACCACTCATGAAAGACCTCTGTTCATCTTACCTTAAGAATGAAGCAATATAGTTTCCAACTTTTCACCAGATGTCTGGAGCAGAGGTAGGGTTACAAGTGAGATAAACATCCTCTGAAATGAGACTTTGTCTTTCTGCTCTATTTCATTCAGCTGTGACTGCTAAAGCAATTGCACAGTGTGAGCAAGTAATGTCTTTATGGGATGTTTTATCATGAATCTTCAACAGGCAACTATTAATCTTAAATCATGCTTATATCAAGTGTTTATGCTTTTATTCCCCTCAGGCTTTGAGATATCAATATCATGCCTGTCACAAATAATGACAAAAGGCATCTTCTCCATTGCTGAAAACGAGGATGCCTGAGAGGATGTGACTTAGGATTTCAACAAGACAACACTTGAACTGGAGGTAGGGGATGCTATACAGAGGGAATGTGACAGGCTTGAGAGGTGGGCTTGTGTGAACTTCACGGAAGTTCAACCAGGCCAAGTGCTCTTGGGTCACAGAAAACCCAAGAACAAATACAGGTTGTGTGGAAAATAGATTGATAGCAGCCCTGAGGAGAGGAACTTGGGGGTGATGGTGGATGAGAAGCTCATCTTCAGCCAGAAATGCACACTCACAACCCAGAAAGCCAACTGTATCCTGAGATGCATCAAAAGTAGCTTGGCCAGCACGGTAAGGGAGAGGATTCTGCCCCTCTATTCCACTCTTGTGATACCTCGCCTGGAGCATTGTGTCCAGCTCTGTGGTCCCCAAACTAAGAATGACATGGACCTGTTGGAAAGAGTCCATATGAGGCCATGAAGATGACCAGAAGGCTAGAGCACCTCTGCTATGAGGTCAGGATGAGAGAATTGGGGTTATTTAGCCTGCAGAAGAGAAAACTCTGTAGAGATGTTCCAGTGGCCTTCCAGTACCAAAGGGGCTTACAGGAAAGCTGGAAAAGGACTTTTTATATGGGCATGTAGTAACAGGGTGAGGTGTAATGGCTTCAACTAAGAGAGAGCAGATTTAGATTAGATATTAGGAAGAAATTCTTCGATGAAGAAGTTTGGAGGGCAGTGAGGCGCTGGACCGGGTTGCCTAGAGAAGCTGTGGCTGCCCCATTCCTGGAAGTGTTTAAGGCCAGGTTGGATGGGGCTTTGAGCAACCTGGTCTAGTGGGAGGTGTCCCTGCCCATGGCAGGGGGGGGTTGGAACTTGATGATCTTTGATGTCCCTTGCAACCGAAACCATTCTATGATTCTGTGATCTAGGAGTAAGAGTGGAAATGTCAAGCAAAAAGACATTATGTTGCTAAGCCTATGTAGATACCCTGTGCCAAAGAAGAACAGAGCAAATAGTTTAAGAATATGGTGAAACAACTGCATAAGACTGTACTGTTTGTAAAATTACCACTCCACAGCCAGACAATACCCATCAGCTGCACATCATAACTCACCAAGCATGTGCTTCAATGCATGCCAACGTGGCAAAATATGTTTCCTTTCCTGAACCATCCAGTGGTCTCTTTTAGACTTTAAAGGACTAGAGAAACACCTATGAAATTATTACATCTCTGAGACACTTGCATCTGAGATGCAGGAAGTCATCACTAACACCCGAGAGTCAATAAATTGTGGGATTGATTGCTTCCAACACTTACCAGTGTTTTCTTCCCCATCATAAAGAATTAACTCCCTACAGAGACAGTAAATACAAGAATATGAAGCTTGAGCTGGCTGTCAATGTCTTCCAAATGTCCTACAAAATTAGGGGTTGTACCACCCACTTTATCCTACATGCAAAGCTAATAACTGGGGTAATAGTTTGAATGAGTTTATTCCTCAAATGACATTTCTGTCATATTAGTCAAACAAGAGTGTAATTCATGAAGGATTATTTTCCTTAACAGAAGTTCAAACTAGTGTATATTCTGGACGACATATCATTTATTGAGAAATAAATTATATTCATCCATTGCTCTACTGAGTAAAAAAACCCAACACCCTATAATGCATGGACTTGTCTCTCAAATTAAAAAAGTGAAAAGGACCATAGCATAGAATCAGAGAACAAATAGAACTGAATATCAATAAACCAATGGTGATAGATGTTAGTCTTTTGTGATCTCATAACAAGAAATAAAGAAGGATTGAAGCTGGATGGGTGATAATAAGACACAGTTATAAATGCTGTCAGTGTCACTGGCATGAATAGAAATATCTTTTATACCTTTTCTTTTTTTTTTTTCCTCTTTTCTCTATCTTTTGGAAAGAAGACTCAGAATTTCATAAGTATCTGTTTGCATTTCTCTCCCAACAACTGTGTAATCAATAGTCCATTTCAAAAAGAAAAACAGTCAAATCAGGAGACGTACAGAACAAGTTAAATTTTGTCATTAGAAACTTATAAAATATGGGTATCTAAGAGAATTGAGAGCTTAAAAGTGCTCCACAGAGGGAAAAACTGATGTGATCACATATCTTTGAAGACATCAGAAAACTCATTTAAGGATTTCTGCAAGTGGTTACAGCATTATTTTGAATATAATACTTATTATTTCTATATATAAACATAGATAAAGAGAAATAATGAATAATTTAGATATATTTGATGTTCATGTTTGATGAAATCGTGTATTAGAATACATTTTTTCTCTGAGACCAAAGTAAGTGAGTCTTGACAGACAAGCCCATGGGAAAACAACCCTCATGAGGTCCAGTGTTTACAGGGTAATTTGTGCACCTGAACTGTTCTAATGAGAAAGACTTTAAAAGAAATGTCTCTTCCTGCCTCCTTCTTTCAAAGATCACCTCACCCT
Organism: Nycticryphes semicollaris; assembly: GCA_013400055.1. Classification (NCBI taxonomy): domain Eukaryota; kingdom Metazoa; phylum Chordata; class Aves; order Charadriiformes; family Rostratulidae; genus Nycticryphes; species Nycticryphes semicollaris. Next base: position 36,431 of record VXBJ01004818.1, on the reverse strand, counting down.
TCCTGGACCTCTCTCCTTTTCTGAGCTTTCTCAATTAATCAGAGGCATTTTCACTTCCTAACATTTTCAATCTGCTTTTATTTTTCTCAGAGATGAGTTCTAATTCCTGGTCTCAAAGTTTATTTTTTCTGCACTTTCCCTTCCATTTGAATTCTAACTAAGGAAATTACTTCTGAAAAATGAATGAGAGCAAAACTAAAAATAAGTAAATAAATAAATAAATCCACAGAAACCTTTGCTTTAAATTCAGTATGCAAAAAAAAAACCAAAGGAAGATGGATGGCATTCCAGATCACATCCATTACATTTTCATTATGATGACAGCATACGAAGCTCTGACAGTTCTGGACTGAAGTTCAGACATTAATCAAATGCTGTCTTCATTGTTTCTCTGGCACTTTTTCATTAAAACAGTAGCAGTTGAGCTATAGTCCTGCACGTTATTCCTAAACTGGCTCATTTTCAAGTACAAATGCTCTCTAGTCTTGAAATATCTGTATATTTCCAGGCATCTGTAGATTTCAGAGCAATTTGAAGGAGGAGATAAAAGCAATTATATCTGTGTTTTAAGAGAAAGAGTATGACAGAGGATGATATCTAATGTGTCTGACAGTGACGGTGTGTTGCTTACTGTAATTTCTCTAATGTATGCATAAGCACTTTCGTACCATTATCTCACATTCTTTTGTAAATTCATCCTCACAAAATGATAGGTTTTACAGAAGAACTGTAAGAACTTTTACTAGGGGGGAGCCAAGGATTGGAAGAGACAACTTGCACAAGAGAACAAGACAAGAAAGACACCTGGAATTTAATCTAACCCATCTCAGGAATCAAACTTGTCTTTCAAAGAATGGGGAACCTTTCTCCTAAAGCATTCAAGAAACATGCTAAATCAAATAATATTATCACGTTCATTTAAATTCCTAAACAACTCTCAGTTTTTCAACCAATATTTATTGATTCAATTTTGCTGCACCTAAACACATCTCCACTGATTAAAGCCAGCACTCCATCTCTTAGAGTAATCTGTCTTCAGGTTTCGAAATAGGTGGTCAAGAAGTGCAGAGTACGAACAAGGCAAGCAAATCATACAGTATTAGAATAATTCAGTTTGGAGGAGACTCCCTGGAAGTCTCTGGTCCAAAATCCTACACAAAGGAGGCCTGACAAGCTAGGTCACATTTTCCATACATGAATGGAGGTTGTACAGCATCTCTGGGAAACCTCTTTTAGTGATTTACTCCAGCTTCCTTATCCTTACACCGGTTAGGAATATCTCTTGCTGTACAGTACGTGTGTTACCTCTTGTCCTTTCACCTTGGATATCTGAGAAGAAATTGGTTCTGTCACTGGGTGTGGGGCTCAATAGGTCTCTTTATGGTGCTTTGCTGATGACAGGAGTTAAACCACAACAGCATTAAGCTTTTATTAAAGCACATGGTGATACAAGGACTAAGATTACTCTTAGGTCCCACAACCCATTCTCAGTAACAATACTGGTCAGCATCTTTCCTTGGGGTTTTTTGAAAATAGACAACAACTTTTCAACAGGCTTCTCAAGTGCCTTGTAAAAACTTCTAACAATTTTTTTTTTAGGACCTATCAGTGTTTACAGTAGCTACTGAGCATCCACTCCAGCCCTTCTTGGAGTAGAACAGGGAGCCCTTTGTCATCCTTGACTGCTATGCCCACCATTTAGTTGTTTTCCAAATATCCCCACGTTTCTTTATTTTTGCAGACAATTCTACCATTTTCACTCATAAAGGCATAAAGGATCCATCAACACTGTTTAAATTTATTTTGGTGAGAAGAATGATTCATACCTAACTTCTAATCCAATGTTTCCCCATGTATTTTGTTTTCCTTACCATTTTTTCCATTTTCTAGCTTCTGAATTGTATTAATTATTATAACTCTTTCTTCTTTCCATTTGTTTATAGATATATATTTCTATGCCTTTCTACAATTTTTCACTGTTCTATAGCAGCTTTCATTTTCCTGACTGATAATCAGTGTGGCCTTTCTTGAACTGTCATTTCCTGAGCATCCAGTAATATGCACTTACAGTTTTGAATTTTTAATTTTATCTGCATATTGCTTTTTATATTTCTAAAGCACATTGAAGCAAAGTAGCCAGTGATTGCCTTGTTCTATTCAATAGGTCATATGACAGGTCTAGAATAAATATAGGCACTTTGACCTCCACTATCACATTTTTACTACTTCTATTTTTTGAACCAGTTTTGTGACAACCAGCTGTCTCTCTTTGTCTGTAGTTGAAATATTTCTGAAATATTCAAGTTCATGCCTATACATGGAGCTCTTCTTGGGACACAAAATAAATTGGATCCTGTTCTACCTTCCAAGAGAGTAAATAGTGAACTCAATATCCTAGTGACTTTGTATGCAGAATGCTCTTTACAGCTCTCAGTATTGGGCATTACAGGTGTTCAAGTTATATTTTTCACCTTTGCAGTTGGAACAAGTTATATATTCAGTTCAGCAGCCTTATCTTTGCCTGTGATTAAAGAGAAGATAGACAAATCTTTCTCTTTCTTTCAGGGCTGGACTTGTTTCTACCCTTGATATAGCAAATTAAAAAAAAAAAAAAACTAAGGTTATATATTTTATTTATTATTTCAGAAGAAGATACACCACTACCATTACCACCACTCCTTCAAGTGGGCTCACTTTGCATTTAATGCAATAAAACTATGAAAAAAATTGTTAGATTTTCCATTTAATAATTGCATTATAAATGTTGCACATCACACGAGCCAGCGGCTATTTTCATTTGGTGACACAAGAATTAAAGAAACTGCAGAAAATATTTCTCAGTTCCTTTGGAAGCACTACAAAAGCATCACCTACTCCATATGTCTATTACTGAGGTTTGCTTTATTAGGAAAAACAATTATTATATTTTTGGGCAATTATTTAATCATAGTATTATTAAACAGAATTGGAAAGGACCTTAAAGATCATCCAGTTCCAACCCCCCTGCCATGAGCAGAGACACCTCCCACTAGACGCGATTGCTCAAAGCCCCATCCAGCCCAGTCCTGAACACCTCCAGGGATGGGCCCCATCCACAGCTTCTCTGGACAACCTCTTCTAGTGTCTCACCACCCTCACAGGAAAGAATTTCTTCCTAGTGTCTAATATAGAAGGACAGGAAAATACTGGAGAGATTCCAGCAGAGGACAACAAAGATGACCAAGGGAGTGGAGTACCTCTTTTATGAAGAAAGGCTGAGAGACCTTGGGCTGTTTAGCCTGGAGATTAGAAGACTGAGAATGGATCTCATCAATGCTTGTAAATATCTAAAGGGTGGGTGTCAAGAGGATGAGGATGGACTATTTTCAGCAGTGCCCAGCAACAGGACAAGAGGTAACAGGCACAAACTGCAGCACAGGAAATTCCACCTCAACTTGAGGAAAAATTTTACTTTGAAGGTGCCAGAGGCCTGGAACAGGCTGCCCAGAGAGGGTGTGGAATTTCCTTCTCTGGAGATCTTCCAAATCTGCCTAGGTGTGTTCCTGTCCAACCTGCTCTGGGTGACCCGGCTTTGGCAGGAGGTTTGGACTAGATGATCTCCAGATGTTCCTTCCAACATCTACTATTTTGTGTGTGATCTGTATGTAAATGTACTTTTCTCGATGTACTTTTTGTTTCTATCTATGTGCATGTAGTATGATGAATTCATTGTTTTTGTCTCATCTGGGCCATGGTCAAATTATGGTCCTAAAACCAAACCTGGTCTTCAAGATTGCTAGATCTGATCTTTGATGTAGGCTGGTCAGTAAGCTGGGCATGTTGCACACGTTCTTTTGTCTTACATAGGAGGTTGCAGATGAGTGTAAATCTTCAGTGGTTTATTAGGTCAGATACAGCTCCATGCAATGATGGTGTCACAGTGCCCTACACAGATTTGACCACCAAATACCTATAAATGCAAATCTCTAATAGCATAAAGAAATGGCTCTCTCCAGTGCTGGTTATTTAAATCACGCACACAGAGACCAAATGTTCAAAAGAACAGAAACATAGCTATAACCTTATGCAGAGCAACATCACTGAAAATGGTTACAGTAAAGAGATTCAGAACCAGGAGCTCTTCAACACTTTTTTTTTAATTATTTTTAATTTTTATTTGAGGAGTAGTATTATCATACATATTAAATTTACAGTGTCACAGTACAATTCTGTGAAGAGAAAAAAGAGATTGCATTTAATTCTCCTAATAAAAATCAGTGATTTANCGCTGTAAACTGGTTTGTAGCTCATACCTAGAGGGCTAAAAGAAAATGCCCATTACAATATTGATTGCACTTTGTTATTCTGCTTTAGTGATTAAATACATCAGCCACACCATCAAAGCATTAAATCCTGATTAATCATTCTCCGAACCCCAGGAGTAATATACAGAGCATTCATTTGAAGTGTAAGTAGAAGGATTGGTTCAGGATTTATTCTCAGGTCAACTGGAAATTGTCCTTTGACTTTCAGTGGGCTTCAATTTCTTGTGCTTCAGTNCACAGAGACCAAATGTTCAAAAGAACAGAAACATAGCTATAACCTTATGCAGAGCAACATCACTGAAAATGGTTACAGTAAAGAGATTCAGAACCAGGAGCTCTTCAACACTTTTTTTTTAATTATTTTTAATTTTTATTTGAGGAGTAGTATTATCATACATATTAAATTTACAGTGTCACAGTACAATTCTGTGAAGAGAAAAAAGAGATTGCATTTAATTCTCCTAATAAAAATCAGTGATTTAAAGGCTTCTGTATCTTCTTTTAAACACTGAATTCCTCATTTCACTTCCTCCAGAGACCATGGAGAAATGTATTTGTGAAGTTTGTGAAGTAAAACAGATATATTGGAGAAGTAATAGTATCCTATGAACAACCAATAAACCAAAAAGTAATTATTGATCAAAATATTTTTCTTCACAGCATTAATTTGAGAGGATCCGTGAGTTTGATTTTGACATATATATTATATAGGAAAAAAATTATGTTGTTCAGAAACACAGNAGTAGAAGGATTGGTTCAGGATTTATTCTCAGGTCAACTGGAAATTGTCCTTTGACTTTCAGTGGGCTTCAATTTCTTGTGCTTCAGTTTCTCCCAGTTTCTTACAGTTCTTATTACTGACAGCAAATAGACTCCCTTGGGGCAGAATACACAGCTGGGGAATTGTGACTGTATTTGAGGCTGAGGTGCTGTGCTGGTATGGTTAGATGACCTTGGCCAGCTGCCCACCCAGCTGCTCACCTACTCCTCCTCCTCAATGGGTCCAGAAGGAAAAGAAACTGATAAAGCTCATGGGAAAAGGCAGGGAGCTCCATTATCAATTATCATCACAGACATAATAGACTATACTTTTATTTATTGCCGGTTTAGATACATTTTAGATAGTAAGAAATTAAGACGACGACTAAAATAACACCTTGGCCATCCTCCATCCTTTTTATTTCATTTCAAGCTTCTCCACTTCCCGTCTGATGCCTCTCCCCGCCCCAAAAGGCACAGGGCTGGGAATGGGGGCTGAGGTCCATCCATCTCAGCCCCTCTGGGCTGCTCCTCCCTCCTCACCTCTCTCCCTTCCTACATTTTCCCACTAGTCTGGGTACTGCTTTCAGGTGGAGAAAAGCTGTATGGAAATCAGTGGGCTGGATCAAGACGCTCCATGTCTGGATTTAAATCACAATTGACATGACTGCTCTAGTCCTCATGGATTTTTACATCCTTGGGAAGAGTTAATCTCTCCCCAAATCTTCTCCTTCACTGGGCATCATTAGAAAATGGCCGGAACAAGTTCTAGTCTCCTTTAGAGCAGCTTGTTCCTTTTCCTACCCCCCTGACTTTTAACCTGTCAGTCCCAGCTCCTGTATGTCTATTTACTACCAAATAATGCAGGTTTTTATCAAAGGAGTAATCTCCCACTCCCTAAGGAAATCTATTTTTATTGAGAGTTGGGCAACACTAAAATTCTACCACTGACATTTTTTTTTTTTTTTTTTTTTTTTGTTGCAGCTTTTATTTTAAAAACATGAAATATTTTGGACTGGAAACCAAAAAAGCAGAAGAGATGATTCAGTTATCATCTAAAATGACAATACTGAAAAATGCCATTCAAATAGAAAAATAGATGATGTTAGAAAAATTCATACAGACATTTATAAAAAGGAATGAGTTTGCTTTTTCTGTCCTCCAGGCCACTAAGATATAATCAAGCTCCAAGGTGTTAAAAAAGATTATCATGGGACTGCATTCAAAATGCTAAACGCAAACTCCCAATAGGATTTATAACTTCCAGACCATTGTTTCATTAATGCAAATGCAGGCTCAGTATCTGATTGAGATCAAATCAGCTATGATGAGCGGAAGCCTGAATTTCAGGCTCTTCTGAAAGAAATTTTGGAAAGATCCTATAACACAGACAGGAAAAGCCATACTGTTGTACCTAGAAATTGTACAGAAAATTAATGTTGCATTAGGAATTGTTTGCAGGTCTCACTGTCTTTAAGCCTCACATCTTAACCCCCACTTGCAAAAGAATTAAAGAAAATAGAAATCTGAAATGCTGTTCCTTGTCAGTGTAGGATTAAACTGCAATAAGGAGCAATAAATGTTTGCCTCTATCTAGGGCAGTTACAGAAGAACAAACATCGACAGTTTACATTCCTGCCTCTGAGCAAAGACTTTACCTGGGGGGGATAGTCTTTGTTTGGGATGAAGTGAGCGCAATCCAAGCTGTAAAATATAAAGTAAACCAGGAGGAAATTTCAATCAGATTCTCCAGATGAGTGAGATTGTAACAAATCCAGAGCCACTAAGGACTTCTCGGTTGTCATCATTCCACGCTGCCTGGCATCTTCACAACGATGCATGCAATGCCCTGCCTGCCAGAGTTCATATTTTGTTCTCCCTTGGTGTTTTGCTGTGTGTTGTCTAAAAAGAGAGAAATAACCTGTGAGTTATTCCAGACTTGCTGTTTGAAAGGTGATAATTGCACCTGAGTAAATTGGAATGGTTATGTTCAAGATTTCCAAGATTTTCTTTAGACAATGCAAGGAAGTCTCCCATTTCACAAAATAGCTGTTCTTCTCCAGTTTATTTGGAAGAAAGGACTGACATGTGCACACACAGACATATCCATGCAGGCAGAGGGATGTGCTGGACTGTTCTAATACCTGCACTTGAGTAGCTATACACCCTGTATCCTGCAAGAATCTCTTCCTGTGAAAAGAGAATAAAAAATTACAACATTAGAAGCAGAAATGAGATCCTGAATATTGCATCTTCCCCCTCATAGTACACTCTCTATTGTTAATATTCACCTTGAATTTCTATTGCTTCGGTGTTGAGCCAAGTCTCATGCTGCAACGGGCAGCCCAAATAGTGCCTGTGGTTAGAAATGCTCCCCGTGACACATTTTGTTCTGAAAACCTTTGATACCATCACCATAGAAATGTCTGCATGGTTATGTTATTTATCTGGTAGAAGAAAATAATGTGTCATGTTCTTGAAAATATGTACAAATGCTACAGCAGACCAAGTTACCCAATTCCTATAGTTCTGAGAGGTATTTTTAAAGGTGTAGCTTACATAGCTTCCATATATAGTTTTAAATAAACATAAACATTTCAAAATAAATCATATTTTTAATTTTGCTGCCTTGTGATATGATTATAGGCATCTAAATACACCACTGTGGCATGGGGGAGCCTCAGTGGCCAGTCTGAATCGATGAACGTCTCCAGGCAGGAAGGTGTGGAAAGATTTTTGCTGCAATTCCAAATTCCTATTGCAATTGTATCTGTATTGATGGAGGTATTATCTGTATATTAGGTAGGACAAATGGAAATAATTAATTTCCTTGTCTTTTAGCTCTTAAGTCAGTTCAATACAGAGCCTGAAACAGGTAGAGATTATCAGACCTTGAACAGGTTTCATTTCATATAAATTAAGAGGAAATAAATCATTTTGGAATCTGACAACAAATTATTTTATAATTCTACATTTAAATGGAGTCATAATAGAAATATAAATAATGTCCCTGTGAAGAGCAGATGGTTTTACCATGATGGATGTCTTTAAAATAAATGACAGGAACTCTTCTGGAAACAAATACACATTAATTAAGTCTTTATTACAAAGTGGGTCTGTTGAAAAGCGTATTACACATCTAATATGTTAAAAAGTGTTTTTCCTCTCAATTAGTACTGTATTAAATACTAATCTTTTTTTTTTTTTTTTTTTAGAGTGTAGCTAACTTAGAAAAATAATCTCCTGAATGTAGATCATTTCTTCATTAGCCTCTGGAGAACATTATTCTCTCTCTGGGGATGAGTAATCTATATTCTTTCCGTTAGTCTGTAACTAGATTGTGTTTGCAAATACAATTGTATTAATAAGACTCCCACTTTCCCAGAGTCTTAGATAAGTTTAAATATAGCATTTTGGTAGTGCTGTTATGATGAATGTATCTATTGCTACAGGCACTCCAAGTCCAATTTTTCATAGCTATCTACATATAGTTATTCAGGAATAATGTGTTCACCATGTCCTGGGAGAGTTTAATGCATAATGACTGCCATTCTCTTTTCAAATTAGGTAAATACCTGTGCAAAGCAAATTAGAACTGCAGGTAGCCATTCCTGTAAGCAATGTTTTCTTTTGCTTATACAATAATCATTGCATAAGTAACTCAGAGATGTCATTACACTTATGTTGCATGTGCAACTGCATGAGTACTCATAATAATATATGGAATAAACCCCTATGGGGGTTTATGGAATAAACTCCCGGAGTATTTTGATCCATCAGGCTGAATATGGATCACCGCATTGCTGCTTCTTTGACTTGTAGATCATGTACTCTGGAAGCTTTTGTCCCAAAAGATCAAATGATCTGTCAAATGATTGATAAAAGCAGTAAAATATCCTGGAAATTGAAGTGAATCTGTAAAAGTTTTTTCTTGAGGTAGCAATAGTTTCCAAGGGAATGTTTGGTGTGTGAAGAGCCACCATAAAGAATAAAATTTTAAAAGTGCGTAAAAAAAAGGCTTTGAACCTCAGGGGTTTGTTGTAAGCCTGTGGCATTTGTATTAAGGGGTTCAATTCTCTTTTTCCTTTGTAGGGTGGAAAGAAGCTACCGAGTAACCAAAGTAGAGCAAATGGAAAGAGAATATATAAAAATGGAGGTGGCCAACTTAGGGAGCAACTCCAATAGGGTCAATTTGCATTTTTTTCTACAAGATGTTTGTCAAAGGAAAGAAAAGGAAGTCAAGATAGACTGAGACCTTCATTGGCTCTTTTCTCCTACAATAACTGCCTTTGTACCAGTTCACAGGCTAAGGTCATAAACAAAGACATGTAATTCCTTTTCATTTTATGCCAAAGCACTGCATTCTAAATCTGTGGAGGCTCTTGATTTACCCAGATTCTACTTTAAGTTTGAATGGAAGGGGCATATTTATAGGTTCAGCATACAAAACTGCTACTTTATGCAAGGAGTCGCTCTCATTGAGTTCTCAACGCCCTGTACTGTTAAAGCATCTTCACCACAAAATTTTGCTCTTCCCCTGCTTCCTGTCATTTTTAGCAAAACACGTCTAACCGACTAGGTAGGGAGCCAGGAACACACACACCTTCATTCTCAGAATCCAAGGAAGTTTAAAAAATGGGCAATATGTGCTTTCTTTGTAAGCACTACAAAATGGGTGTGCAGCTGGCTATAATGATCTCAAGGAATTTTGTGGGAAAATTAAGTAGCAACTGTTGCTGCATTTGATATACACAGTATTTTCACTAGGAATGCAGAAGATGGTAGAGAAAAAGCACTTCAAGCATTAAAAAGAATGAGGTAATTAAAAGATTTAAAAGGATAGGATTAAAATTCAAAATGATCTTGAGACATTGACAATTAGGGCTGAGACTGAAAGAGTGAGTCTCTTAAAGCAAGATGAAAAGCAAAAAATGCAATCCAACTCAGAACTTTGGCACTGAAGAAAACTGGAAAAGCATTCTGATGGAAGGGAAAGAGCTGGCATGTTATCCAGCATGAGGCACTGGTGTCCCTTCCATTTGTGCGAAAGTATAGAAAATGTTGATTGCATTAGTCAATCATCGCATGTGGAGCACAACAAAGAAATAACTGGCAGTGTGAAGCTGAATAGGAGATGTGGGCTCTTTACCAAAAAAAGAAATTATGGAGGTGGAGATTTTCCCAATTTGTCCCATATATTTCCACCAGTGTTAGAAGGATGAAGGAGCTCATGGTTTGGGGGACATCAAATTGTCTTTTTTCCCTTTTTAAAGTCTTGTCATTTTTTAACCTTGATATAAGGGAAAAAAAATGTTACAGTGAGAAGAATCAATGAAACAACCTCCCCAAAGACATGGTAGAGTCACTGTAACTGGAGGTTTTCAAGTTGTGACTGGACAGGGTGCTACATGATCTCATCTAGGCCTCTTTTCCCATGAAAAGTTGAACCAGATGGTCTTTTTAGATCCCTTCCAACCTAGGTTGTTCTATGAGTATAAGAATTAATATCTATGCTACGCTATTTTTAATTTCACCCACTCCATATCCAGCCTGAGATCTGAGAGCAGGATGGCCCATATGCTTTTGTGAGATTTTTTTTTCCTCCTCAGTGTGCCTGTTTCTATATATTTCTGTTAGAGAAGACAGGTTGTGTGTGTATGCGTCACATATAAATTAAATTTTCTGTGACCCTTTATACATCAAGTTATCTGTCTCACAACTAAGTTCCCATCCTGTTGTTGTCAGTTTTTCTCCTAATATCCATAGCAACAGTATTGTCTTGTCAATCAAATATTTCACAAGTTTTGAGGCCTGAGAGGATTATTAAGCATATTCTCTGGCTTTGTGAAGGATATAAGCCCAAGACATTTGTCCTATTTCTCCTGTGTTGAATCCAAAATCTATATTTGTGGAACATGCCTTCCAGAAAAAAAAAAACAGCCTGTAAAGCTTAGGAGGATGGAGCATTCACCAAGACCATTGGTAGTTTTAGTCTATGTTAATTGTTTTCATATATTTAAGAATTCATAACTTGTTTCTAATTTGAATTTATGTTTTTTGCTTCTGGGCTCTGTTCCTTGCAATGTCTTTCTCCACTAATTTAAAGATCCCTTTACTACCTGGTATTTCTCCCTGTGGAGATATTTAAACTGTAATAGAGTCACCTCTTGATTGTCCTTTTTTAAAGATAAACAGCTTGAGTTCTTTATGCCTGATTAAATAAGTCTTTCAGCACATAAAAAACCTAACAAATGAAAGGCAAAAAAAAATCTTCCTCTGTCTTCATCAAATATCCAAAAAAAATAAACACATAGCTACTCAAAAGGGAGTACTTGTAAGAAATTATAATAATCTATGCGACAGTAACTAGTTAGACTCCAAATACAGAGGATATCCCATTAGGGGTGGTTCTTTAGAAAGTAACTGAGAGGAGAGGTATGAAACAAAGACTAAAATCTTGGATATAGACTTCTGATAATTAAAAAGAGGTTGAACAGTCTCTCTTCAGAGAAAAGGATGTAGTTATTGCTCAAAGAGTCGGTACAGAAAAGCCCAAGCATTGCTTATACATGAGTAGTTACCAGGAACAGAACAAATCATGCTGTGCAAAACTAGAGAGATTTCACCAATGAGGACTTGAATGTAACATTAAAAGAAATACTGTAACTAAACAGTCATTCTGGAATTAGAAGCAATTGTCAATGAAGGTTGTGGAATTGTCATCAAAGGACTTATTCCAGCCTCACTATGAGCTTTCAAGATAACACAGCGTGTTAGAAAACTACAGGGAATGATTGAAAAACATGTAAGTTCCCTTTTGAAGCCAGAAATCCATGCTTAGCTATTTTAGGCCGCATTAAGCAAGTTTCCTTCATTTGGATATAAATAGAGGGAAGATGTTGTAAGACCTAATGACAGTCAAGAAGCCACCATGAAAGTCAGTGCTCCCAATGATCTGAAATAACTTTTTTTTTTTTTTTAATTAAAACCATCAAACTTGGGCAATTATATTTGGAGGAAGCTGCAGTCCTGTGTTCTCATTATAGACTGGCATTATTGGGCTGAATCAGAAAACATACCTGACTGCGTCACATTTGTGCCAGATCAACCACTGGGCAATGCACCACTGGAAGTGGTAAATCAGGGGAAATCAATCAACTAGTGGAGATCACCAGGGGATTTCTAGATCTGCAGTGTTATAAAACAAGGGGCTGACCATGAATAATAGGGAAAGGGATATTGCTGGTTGGAAATCCCATTTCGTTATGAAGAGAGGAAATGTTCCACTTAGTCTGAGGATGAGATTCCCAAGGCTGCCACCTGATTTGTAATTTTTATCAACTAGGTAACTCATTCAAAGCCTAATCACTTCAGTTTCTCTCCATCATGCACATACAGATGACCGATCTGATTTGTGATCCTGCAGGTATGTAGTTCAGGGTACCCCCACCAGGGGAAGAGAGGCACAGTTCAGACAGAAATGTAATGGACCATCTGTGCTTACGAAGCCCAGAAGACATGAACAGTTGAGATGAAGCTGATCTGGGTGAGAAATTCCAAATCACCAGAGAGTCTGCATTTCTGCATGTAGTGTTTAACAGCTTTTCTTTCTGTTTCTATCCTTTAGAATTATAATAAAGGATTAAATGGTAATTCTCTTTCCTTTGAATCAGTGCTTTATTTAGTCTCTTACCATCTATGATTACAGTATTCATAATTCTGGATGAATCACAACCAATAAAAACACAGTAGAAATAATAATAATAAAAAAAACAACAGAGCAATTTATTTAGTCATTTAAAATGGCATGTGGCTTCCTGAATGTCTGATTAAGGTTTTACCAAACTGAAGCCATTTGTGGTCATTGCTCAGCAAGGATATGCTGTGAGCAGTAAGTATTGGTGAGATTCAGCAGGAAAAAAAAATTTGAGAAGGTAGGAAATTAATGTTAGATGTCCTTGCAGCATGGCTAAGGATGTATCTTCCAACATCCTACAACTTTAATTAATTTCAGATTTTGATCTAGTTCTCTTATGAGGAAAGGCTGAAGGACTTGGGTCTTTTTAGTCTGGAGAAGACTGAAGGGGGATCTGGTCAATACTTATAAATACTTAAAGGGTGGGTGTCAAGAGGAAGGGGCCAGTCTTTTTTCAGTGGTGCCCAGTGACAGGACAAGAGGGGGTGGGCACAAACTTGTACATAAGAAGTTCCATCTAAACATGAGGAGGAACTTCTTGACTTAGAGGTTGGCAAAGCCCTGGCACAGGCTGCCCAGAGAGATGGTGGTGTCTCCATCTCTGGAGATATTCAAAACCCGCTTGGACACATTCCTGTACAACCTGGTCTGGGCGGACTTGCTTTGACAAGGGGTTTTGACTAGATGATCTCCGGAGATCCCTTCCAACACCATATCATTCTGTGATTCTGTGAGATTGGCTTCAGAAAATGGGAAACTTGTGTGTCCATCCAACACATGGACATTTCTGAAAGGAATTTAAAAATAAAATAAAATGTTTACTTATAGTGGTACCTATCCCTTTTAGCAGGGAATCACAGCATAATGGTTTCCCACAACACAGGTTTGAGCACTGTGTTAGATAATGGATGTTATAGGTCTTCTATCACATTCTTGGATCAAGACAAGGCACTGCAGGGATGCAGGCTGTTTTTCTTTAAGTGGAGAAATTTGTATTTGGACAACTGAGGTTCAAATATTTATCTGTCTATGAATGTCTTAGTTACCAAGAATGTAATAATGTATTTTGTTGTTACAGTCAGGGGATCCTGAAACAAAAAAAGGAATATTTTCTTCAATATATATGAACAAACTCAAAGGTTCAACTCGGTTGATTGTGGTACACCTAAATGAATTCCTGTTGTTTTTAATATAGAATGCAGAGCGGTATCTACTTTTTTCTTTTTTTCCCCCCAGGGCTTGAGAACCCACCGTAAAGTTGCTACAAGTGCGTGTGTCATCTTCAAAGACCTGAGGGTAAGAAGAACAGATAAAGACTTCTATAATATTATTTTCCATATTAGGACTGAATTCACCAATAATTCATCATTTCTGTCAACACATGGTCAACCCTCTTCAGCCATAAGTCACTCTGAAGGAGATAGCTACAACAGGCTTGGCTGGATATTGTTTTAAAGACTACCTGAGCATTTCTGCTTTCTTTACCCCTGTGACTGAAAATCTTTCACTAGGTCTTCACCTTTCATTGCTTCCTTTCCAAATCTTGCATCTAAATCAAATTTATAACAGAAGAGGAAAGGGAAAATATTATTATTATTGTTGCTGTTATCAATATTTTTTGCTTTTGTTATTGAAAAATAATATTGTTCAAGAAGCATTTTCAGAAGAAACAGAAAGAGCCTAATCTACAGTCAACATCACTTCTAATCTCACCAATGCTTTTATTTGAAGTGAAAGATCTTCCCTGAAAATAGGAAGAATAAAATAGTTTAAAATCCCAGAAAACTAATAGTTTCTGGTCCTCCATACAGAAAGCAGGTTCTACCTCTCTGACTTGTACAACTTAGCAATTAAAGTAAGTGAATCTGTGCATGGCTGTCATCTCTTTATGCTTGACAGGACTCCTTCCATCTTCTAAATCCTAGAAAGTTGTCATATTTAGTGAAAAACTTGTTTTCCTACTTAGAAAATATCAAGAAAAAATATTGTGAGTGCATGTATGTTGGGGCTGTGAAGTAAGGGGAATCTGACAAAATCTAATCTCCCTGAAGCAAATTAGGACATTTTGTATCGTTATTTTTTAGGTAATTAACGAATCTCAGTTGTCTGCAGCAGTGGTTATAGCAATTAGTTCAGCTTAGCACAAGTCTCTAATTTCATACATCAATAAATGTTAGATCAGGGCACGATCACTATCAAGCATAGTCATTGTTTACAGCATATTCATCTTCATAAGCGCTCGACTATAAACAGACTATCTTTCCATTGAGGTTTGCTTAAAAATATCCATCAATATGCCTTAGAAACACTGGGAAATACAGAGGGGAGAAAAAGCAATAGATCTTCTACAAAATTGAAAAACAAAATGTCAGTGTAAGACATTCATCTTCCTCTACTTCTTAAGCACCTACATGAAATAGAAACTCTATGGTGATAGGTCTTGTACAAGCACAGTGAGAAATGTTTTTGACCCAAAGAAGCTGCTGTTTGGAGGGTACAAGGTAGGGTTAAATGTGGGATATATGTGAAACTGGTGAAGCTCAGTACTTTTCTCACAAAAGACTTCTGACTCCCACAGTTTTGCTGTTTTATATTGAAGACAGCAGTTCAGCTTTGTTTCACAATTTTTTAATATGCCTAAAAAGTGCCCTAACATGTGTGAGGTATATTTGAAGATAATCAGACATCTATCCCACCTTGAATTCATTAGATTTAGTCAACCAAACACGTTGGATGTTTCGATAGGTTCCTACTCCATACAGCTGTATTAGGAAAGTTATTCATTACCAGAAGAGGCACTCTAAAAGCGGAAAGAGAAAACACTCCTGAACACACAATTTCCTCTTTCTCCTCCCCCAGCTGAGGAAAAAAAAATGGTTAAACTGACATTTGTGTTAATGTATTATGGCAGGTGAACTAGGCAAAGAGTTAATTAAAATCTGAGAGTTAATTAATGAGATCCACTGCACATTAAAGATCATTAAACCATCTGAAAAGAGTAATTAGAGAGCGGAAACTGGTGCATTTTATTCTCCTGGGTGTTTTGCTGACATGCCACATAAGTCATTCAATGTTAAGCAAATAATCCACCTATCTCCGTATTTACTGTGATTATTATATAATTGTGGCAAGTTAAGCTGTAGCACGGAGATTCCTCTTTGTAACAGATTTCCTCCCAACCACCCATTCATCTGGCTCTTTATCTGGTTCCGTATGTCCCTTAAGTCATTTGTGTTAATCATAATTTCTAAACACCGTTTTAACCAGTTGCTTTCACACAGCATACAAGTTGTTGTTTTGGTTTTTTTTTTCAAAACACCTCAGAGAATAGAACATGAGGCTCAAGAATTTTGCCTTATTGTGCTGCTGGCACTATCATGTTGTGCAGCCATGGTCCAAGTTGGCTCAAATCAATTCCCAAACAGCTGTCAATTGAGACTATAAACTTTTGCAATAAGACTCATCTGATGGCTGAGATGTCAGTCAGGAGCCACAATAAACTCTTACATGGATAACTCTGAACAAATGGTTACTACTCAGCAAATAATGCCTCTTGCCATTTTCTAAGAAGCGGGTCCTTAGAAATTTCCAGGCTTAAATTAACATTGATTGCAACTGTTACTGGTGACAAATGCACGGTGGGCTGACATTTCTCTCTCTGCTTGCAACTAATTCACCCTAGATTTTTGTCAGGGAAGCCTTTGAGAAAGCAGTTTGTGTTTGCCTTCACACACTGGCATGGCAAATGTGCAAGCAGGACCTGCAGCTCACTTTCAGATTCATTAGGTTTTCCCTGATTGATATTTGTGCTGCCTTTATTCATAAACACACTGGAAGAACATTGTTTTCTTCACTTTAAGCTTGACATTTCATATTTTGCATTCACCATCTGAGACCACTGTTCCTCTTTCCCTTTAGAGTATGAGGACCCCTTAATGAGCCTGCATTTCACAAACCCATTTTTTTACATTGATCCTCCACCTATTTACCCTGTCCAGGATCTACTTCCCTTGTCTCAACCTTGCTCTCTCCTTCACCTCCAGCTTTTTCAAGCTGTTACCTTTCTAAATCTGTACTGCACTCCCACATCCACCACCAGATGTTTTCCATCCAGCAGTACTCCAGGTCAGGGGCTGTTGGCTGCAGGACTCTGAAGCTCCTCGTTTCACATTTCAGTAGCTAATCTCAGGGCTTCTGCTATGAATGAGGTAGGTGCTTGCAGCAAGTCTTTTTTCTTAATCTAAAGGTCTCTTCAGAAATCATATTATTAACCAACAGAGACCAGACCTCTATGACATCTTAAACTGATGCTTGAAGTAAAGAAAAGATCTCCAGATGTCCCTTCCAACCCCTACCATTCCATGATTCTCTGATTCTGTGCAAAGTTGGAGGACAAAAATTTCTAGGAGTATTTTAGCACTTTCTGCTTATGTAGCAAACTCTAGGACAGTTTCTGCTCTCTTAGTTTCAGGAAATGTTTTTTATTGTCTTTGTTGTAAACCAATGATTTCTTAATTTTTCAAAAAACTCACCTCCTATAAACTTTCCATGTGCAATACAGTGGAATTGCTCTGAAGAGCAAATGTTACCATGTTGTCAGCTGGTGTCTTTCTTTGGTGACTTTTCAAGGATTTTTTAGACCTAGTCCACAGGATGTTCCCCCATGCAGCCCTCATACTACCCAGAAATCCACTGTCTGTGATCTCAAACCTTTTCCTCTGTGCTGCACATAACGAGAGTTTTTCCATATACAGTAAAGAGTTAAACAGTTAGTGTCAGTATGATTCACCTCTCATTTTTAAAAAAATCATGATTTAGCTCATGGAAACATAATGGAAACAATTCTCAGATATTATGCCAAACATTCATTTCCTTTGTCTCACAGTTTCTGCTCTGGCAAACTTGACCCATTCCTCAGAATTGGGTTTCCACTTTTCCAAAAGGAACACTAATTCTACCTACTATTTTTGTTCTGTTTCAGGAAGCTGAGAGCTTGATTTATTTCAGGAAAGAGAAGATCTAATAAAGCATACCAGAAGGGCAGAAGCACTAATATTTACTGACTAGTAAACATGTTCAGATCTTACTGTAGCTGATGGCTCCACTGAACTAGAATCCTCCTTTCATCCCTCACTCTCTGCCTACCTCCCTGGATACACTGGATGATAATTCTGTATTAAAATCTCAGGCCATGCTGGGGATTATTTAAAAAATAAGAACTCTGCAATTGGCAAATATTATATGTTAGAAGTATTTATTAATGCACAAACTATACCCAGGCAGCAGGACAACTGCTCTTCACGAATGCATTAAGCAGAGAAACCATGGGACAGAAAAATGATTCACAGTATCCTAAAATCAGACAATGGTTTGGATTGGAAAGGACCTCAAAGCTCATCTCGTCTAATCCAAACATTGTAGCACTCCCTCCCCGCATGTTTTCAATTTCTCCCTGTATCTCAGGTGGCAATGGTAGCAATTGCACGCTTGGGCAAATCTATGTGAAGAAGAATTCAACCGTGCCAATGCTTGAAGAATCTCCTCATCTTTGGGACTTCACTTCAAAACAAACTGGCTTATTCTTTCTGAGGCCCCTACCCGTATCTTCTCTCTCCTTTCATTTCATGAGCGTGCAGAAGGTACATGAAGATATAAGCCAAGTCATGATCAGTCTGAATGAAGCTCTTTGTACCTTGGTGGAAGCCAAAAGGAAATGCTTCAGGGGAAAGTATGGAAGAGGGAAAGCATAGAATGGTATTATCCCCACAGCATCCTCCTCCCAGGATCCAACCACCTCACTTAAGGGCTGTCTGATCTATAGTACATCTAAATTAAGTAAAACAAAAATTGTGTTAAAGATAACATAAGCTTTTCAGGGCAGGGATCCAGTTTTCATTAAGCTCATGTGGACCAATCTCTGATTTGTCATAGAGATTATTATTGGTAATTAAAAGTGGTCCTCTGCTTCCTGCATACCTCTCCTCTCCTCTCCTCTCCTCTCCTCTCCTCTCCTCTTAACCTTTCCACCCCTTAGCATGGCAATTTTTAATTAAGCCAAAGCACCTTGCAAATCATCTGCTGTTCACAACCCATCTCTTATAAATACTCCCGTTGCTTTATTTGCAATCAAATCTATTTGCTTCCAAGTGTACCTGCTTCTCTTTTACTTTCTTTGCTTTTTCTGTCTTACTTCTCTCTTTTTTCTTTTTTTTTTTTTTTTTTTTTTTTTTATATGTGGTAAAACCANTTAACTCATAGATGGCTCAAAGCATGAATTAGTTATAATCTTCTCATGTCTCACATCTTTACTTATCAAATGGAGGCACAGCTCTTCCCCAGTGCAATGGTTTGTAAACAGCGCCAATTAGACTTCTGTTCTGCTCCAAGCCTGGGACAGAGCAGAGAGAGATGTGCTGCATTACAAATGGGACTTACTAAATTACGCACGCCAAGACTCTATAAAAGCTTTATCAAACAAAGTCAGCGAGGGGAAAGAAAGAGAGCTAATTATCAGGCAGCACCAGAAAATCAAAAGGAGACGCCAAATGTATTTTAAAGTCAGATAATTAAGCCATGGTCTATTAACAGGGAGATTCCTGCCTGCGTGTTCAAGACTTTTTTTACCTGAGTTTAAAGGCAAAAAGTAGTGTAAGTTATCGTTGTTATTTTGTCCTGTACTGAAGAAAAAAAAATCACAGAAAAATTGCTTCAGTGTTTTATAAGGAAAAAGACAAACCAATCACAAAGGGCAACCTGCCATCCTGATTGTCTGTCAATTTTTAAGTGAGGGGTTCTGGCAAACATGTTGAGAGAATTAGCCAAAATATTTTATTGTCTGTACTTCTTTCATCTGAGACAACATTTCTGATGAGGAAACTTTAAAAATAACCCAGTTTGCATACAAGTCAATGTATCAAGATAAATCTTCACCTAAATCACTTAAACAATTGAAAACATTCCCAACAGAACATCACTGGCAGGAAAAAACTGTGTGTTCCTTCAAGTGGAAGGGGCCAGTCTTTTTTTCAGTGGTGCTCAGTGACAGGTCAAGAGGAAACTGGCACAAACATGTACATAAGAAGTTCCATCTAAACATGAGGAGGAACTTCTTCACTTTGAGGTTGGCAAAGCCCTGGCACAGGCTGCCCAGAGAGGTGGTGGAGTCTCCTTTGCTGGAGACATTCCAAACCCACCTGGACACGTTCCTGTGCAGCCTGCTCTGGGTGACCCTGCTTTGGTAAGGAGTTTGGACTAGATAATCTCCAGAGGTCCTTTCCAACCCCATAGCATTCTGTGATTCTGTGATCCTGAATTTTCCATAGCCCGGAAGTGAAAGAATATGTCTGACCTATGCATGCACCACACAGCCCATGTGAACACACACTGTAAAGCTGTTGTGATCATGATAATAGCACATATACAGCAACTCTGCCCTAAGTCTTAAGTGTCCCAGCAGTACTGGTCTTTTTTCTCAGGTATTTTTATTCTCTCGTCCAGGAGTGTATGTTACTGTCATACAAGTGTAGGAAATACGTATTCACTGAACATCCTATAAATTTGCAACCTACAGTGTCGTAAAAAATACTTAGACAGAAACATGTATCTCCACCCTTTTATTTCAAATAGCTTTTCTTAGTACTCTTTTCTTTCCCCTCTCACTGCGCTTCTGTACTTCCCAAGACATCAAGCTCTATTTCTTCATGTCTGACTTAACTCAGGATAGAAAATATCAAGTGCAGATACTGATGAAACCCCTGAAAGACGGGCATTGCAACACAAGCCCATCAAAAACACTGGTTTAAAAGCAGCACTCAGAGTTTGTGTGTGTGCTGCTTTCAACACAGGTTTTCAAAATTGTCAAAGAACATTTAGCAAGCAGCTTTTCTACATGAGAAAAAAAAATATTGGCAGGAGGCATACAAATGACTATGTATTGGTTAGAGAATCTCTAGAGCTGTGTTGAGTTAGCAGTTTAGCATCAAATTATGTTTATTTTTCCCTTTCTAGAGGGTATACTCATGCATAACTGAGAATATTTAGAAATGTGTTCATATTGTAATAAGCTGAATAAAACAAGCCAGAACTCCATTATAGTTGTGACATTGAGAGTCATATTAATGATTTCCAAAAGTGTACAGAAGGTGGAAGAAAACCTGTGATATGAATAACAATATAAATACTATTTTTCCAGTACCCACACCAGAACTCTAGACATGCAGAAAATGAGAAGCAGTCAAAAAGGTGATTTTAACATCTGCTTTGTATGAAACTCAAGAAAAGAGTGTAAAATGAATGTGACTGAGGATTTCCTGACTGGGGCGTGGGATTGCTTATCATAAGAGAAGTCTTCCTTCATTATATATGGATAACTGTCTATAATAAAAATAATTTCAGATTTTTTTCACTGATAACAAAATTTAATCCTCAATCATGCTAACTTCAGGATGTCACTTCATAAATAAAGCCAAAAGAAATACATTAAAAAACCCCAAATGATACAAAATCTTCAATTCTAGCTGTGGTCTCATTAGAAAATGCAATTCTCAGCAAGGACAGCTTTCTCCAGCTAACTTGTCCTGTTTTAAGGAGTTATGTGGAGAATTAAATGTAGAATTCTAATACTATCCATTCCCTGTCACTAATTTATTGCCAGCTCTACAGCAAAGCATTTAAATGTACAAGGAGGGGAGGATTATCCAGGGGAAGTTGCAATCTACCAGTGCAAAACTTCTCTGTCATTTCAAGCAGGCCTTAGATAAGATTGTGCAGAAGCAACTTCTGGCACCACAGACCTGTCCAGCCTGCAACAGTGGTGTCTTCTGCATATGGTATTAGATTTTTGTGTTGATTTGAGATCAAAGAGTGAATCTTGTCATCAGTGAAAATTGTCAAGATGGAGAATCCATGTCTAGTGTTCAAACACGCTCACCATAATTTTTTTTTATTTCAGTCTGTGTCCATTTTCTTAGGTCAAGAAGAAACAGCATCAGGTTGTGCCAGAGGAGGTTTAGATTAGATATTAGGAAACATTTCTTCACCAAAACAGTTGTCAAGGATTGGAACAGGCTGCCCAGAGAAGTGGTTGTAGGTGTGGGGCTGAGGAACATGGTTTAGTGGTGAAACTGGCAATACTAGGTCAGTGGTTGGACTCAATGATCCTAAGAGTCTTTTCTGATCTAAATGATTTTATGATTCTATAATTCTTGTTCTGTCACTTCAAATAAAATTTGAAGAATGATTTTCCAGATTTACCCCCGCAGAATAGCTCTTAGTGCCTGTAGAATATGAGCGGTGTTCTATATTGCAGACTGCAATGAATTTCTAGCAATCTGGACTATGACTTTGATGAAAATCTTTTTATTTGACTTGGACTATGCTTCTACTTTCTGATGTT
>VXBJ01004818.1:0-14241 GCA_013400055.1 Nycticryphes semicollaris | reverse complement strand
TTCTCTTTTTTTTTTTTTTTTTCATGTTCAGATCATAAAGGAAAAGGACAAGCTTGGCTCTGATCCCTGTCTTCCTTTCCTCAAAGCAAAAGCCTGAATATTTCCTGAGTTTAGAGGAACTAAACAGTCTTAAATACAAAGCATCTTACTTCTGCCAAGACAATTTTGATTACAGATAAAAGTTCTTTAACTGACAAGACAAATGTGGTAGACAAAAGCAGGGAGAGTTCAATGTAAGAAGATTGTAGCAGCCAAAGGGACTTGCTGAAGTACTGTAAGAAACAGGTTACAGGGATTGGTTCCAGAGAACTTTCTTTTTAGTCTGAATTCATGTTAGTTGGTGCTCGTGAATTTGATTTTGCCTTCCAACCACACAAGTAAAACTATAGCTATGTGTATACACACGTGAGATTTGTGCTCCATGTCCAAGAACAAAACCATAAGCTTTGTATCCAGATTTTGCATAATGAAACCATTTTCATGGCACAAGAACTATGGGTATTAATAATCTATATATTCCTCTTCTCTTCACCTCCTCCCACCCCACTTCTGTCTCTGTGTCAGTCTGCTGAGTAGACTACATGACAGCCTTCTAGAGGTGTTGCTGATGAACTAATACACCAATAACACACACATTTTCAAGGAGGAGAAGAGAAGGGAATGGGAGGAGACACAAAGAAAGCCCCCAGTTTAGCTGCTAAACATGGGCTCAAAGTCTGTGAAATTCCTATTTTAGCCATTTTTAGTCATTATATTTATCACAACGATAGCTATGGTAAGGACAGGAGGGAAGAATGAGGGAAATTTATAAGTATTTTCATTGCCTAGGCTTTATTTCAAGAAAGGAAGGCAGAAGAAAGACATCTAAGTCATTGTCTGGGAAATAAAACATTGCCCATTGACCCAATGTCTTCCTTAAATCTCCCTGAAAGAAGGTACACAGTAAAAACTCTAGTTTGCAGCACTGTTCTACTAAGGTTTCCTGACATAGTGCTATGTACACACTGTTTCATTCACTGGTCATTATGAAAAACACCCACAAAGAAGGAAAAAAAAAACACAAAAAAGCAGCCAGGACACCCTTACGACACAGCAAAGGATGCTTGCCCAATGTTTTTTCATATAAATACAGCCAGGAAAGGAGAAACTCCTGCTTAAATCTTGGCTGGTTTTAGCACTACCTCAAGAGGCACAACTCTGGTTTTAACTACTGACCCCAAATTCCTGGAGGGTGAGATCTCATGTGTTGCGTTCAGGTTTTAAGTAACCTGGGGGCCCAAGTGCTAAGCACTTTTTAAAGTAAAGAGTGGGTTGAAGTTCCTGCATAGTCATAATCCGAGAGAAAATCCTTATGCTGGGAATGATCACTATCACTTCTCCAGCTAAAACCCAAAGGTCTTGTAACAGAGTGCAGCAAGTTCTCTTATCAGCTTTGATGGGAACTAAGCTCCTACTCTTGCTCTCACTCAGCACCTTCCCAGAGGGATTCACAGTTTAAAAAATTCACCACTGGGATGGACTGTTTTGCACTGTGTGATAACACAATGTCTGCGAGATGGAGCTGCCAACCAGATGAAGGTGCCCAAGCCTCTATTCCAAAGTTTAAATAACAATTCAGAGCCGCAAGAAACAAAAGAGCTACATGTGGGAAAATAATATTCAAAGTGCTAACATAAAAATAATGAATGTGAGGAAAGTGAAATTAGAAGCTAAGGGAAAACCAGAGGGAAATATAGCAAGGAACTATAAAAGGGATGGGAGACCATATTTAAAATAAAATAGATGGCAATTTAAAAATAGTTCAAAGCTCCTAGAAAATTGTGGGAGAAAAGCCTGTTGATGGTACGGAAAAAGAAAAAAAAAAAAAAACAAAAAGGAAAGTGATAACAACAAGTAGGAGCTGTGGACATAAAATTAATGAATTAAAAGTAATTATATGCTTACACTCAACATAGAAAAAAAACCCATTTTACAAGTGATAACACATACTTAAAGAATCCTCCCCATAGTAACTCTGCTGAGGTCATGAACCGAAAACTGCATTCTGTATGAAATTGTAAATGGGATGATAAGGTTGCAAGGCATGGATTAAAATTCCTTCTTCTACCTCCTGTTCTGGACCACATTGTCTACCTCGCTGTGTGGTGCCTAGCAAAATTTTCAGTGTTCTGTGATGATTGGTTTGGCTTGGTAGAAACTATAGATAAAAGCAAGTTTGAGTAACCAGCACTCACCTGGGATCAAGACTGAAACAGCCGGTTGTACATTTACGTGTAAAGAGTCATGATGATAATTATCTTGCACCTTAATGCCAACATTATTGTCATTATTTCTTCATCTGTTGAAATTTTAAATGTCAAAACAACCCACGGTCCAGCTTTGACAGAAACATCTGACAGCACAGCAGAGAGATAGATGAAGAGTTGAAAACACGTATCTATGTTTTCCTTTTCCTCTTTTCTTTCTTCCTTGCTCCAGTTATTCCTTTTTGTGTCCCATGTTTCCAAGTAACTACATGACTGTTTATCCGGGAGTACTCAGATGTCTCCCACTGGATTTGCTCTTTGCAGAGCTGAGAAATACTCCTTCCAGATGGATGGAAACTACTTTGGCAAGATGCTTTTTCTCAAGAGAGAAATCTGGAAACTTTTTCTGTCCACTTAGTACTTGTAAAGAATAAGAACTAAATACTGTCCTTATAAACGTAAGATTCCTGACTGAAGCTCTGGTCCATTATCTCTGGAAGGGAGAAATCCAAGTGCTGAATTCAAATTTCAGGATAGCCATAGACTCTTCTGTGTATTATAAAGGTACTTTCATGCAACTTGGTGAGTTCAGGAGAAGATGAAACGTATGTGCTAACTAACAAAGCAGGTGCCTTTATATTTATTGTGCTTTTGGAGAACTCTATTCGAAGTGAGATGATAAAATGACATAAATTAATTCCGTAAGATATTTGACATGCAGTACCAGGGCTGTAACTGTAAAGAGTACGGAAGAAATCTGGGAAGACAGCCATCTCAATTGCAAAGTTTTCCACTAAGAATGCAGGGTCAAAGAATCCTAAGGACTGGAGAATATAAAATTTATGTCATTAATACTTCCTTATCATAAACAATAACCTAAATGAACTTCATCATCATAGTCTTCCAAACTCATAATCTTATTAGACACCATTGACAGACAACAACCAAAAATGAAATGACTGAGCATTGGCTAGAGAAGTGGATCACGTGGAAAACCCAATGTGTTAAAAAGTGACAGGTTGGTCAGACTGATAAGAAAGAGTCAGAAACCTGTCAAATATGCCAAAGCCAAACTCAACACCTCCAAATTAATCTTTACCAATGATCGCTGCCTGATGGCTTCTACGACCATGACTCACTGACTCAGGAGTCTTGTTGCTTTTGAATGCTGTCTGTGTCTTCCTTGCATTTGTCACTTTGACAACAATTTAGATTAGATTAAGCATGAATTAATATACAAGAAGTCCAGGAAATCATTAGGTACGAAGTGTTTCTGGTGTACAGGATTAATTTAAAGAGCAGCAGCAGTGTATGTGCCAATATAATTAACAAAGCAATGCCATAATGCCAGTTAGTACTTTCTTCGAGTGAGAATTTTATGCTGCTGCATTTCAGCGTGGAAATACTAATTTACTGCGTGTCTGCAACAAGCAACAATAAAGCCATGTTTGTTTACAAATAAATCTTCCAAGGAAATTAAATGCTTGGGAAATTGCAGGTAATGCTCTTCCATTGTTGAATGCACATAGAGGGCTGTGATTTAGAGATTACCATGGCCTTGCAAAAATAACACTCAAAATGGAGCAAGAGTTAATCAGCTACAACAATAATTGAAGAATCATCTCTGCAGCAGGGCTTGAAGTAGATTGTTAGAAAACACTAAAAGGTCATTGCTCCTTAGTAGTCCCAGGCTATGGTCCATGGCAGGGTTCAGGAGTAACGGTGGAAATAAGAAGCAGAACATGATTGCATAAACTGCTGAGATTCTGTGTATTTCTCACATAGGCAAGCACCTTGGCAAAAATCCTCTCTAAAATAAGAGGACAGTAAAAGCTTTCAAATATTGACAAGCAGACAGAACTTGCTTTCTCCAAAGCTTTAAGGAGTTTCTCTTCTCAATACAGGAGCCAAACCTCGCCCCAAGATACATGACAAAGTTTTCAAAAAACACTCCTGCTGAGGTGTCAAGAGACAATCAGAAATGAGAACTGGAGAAAGTAGCTGCCTTAGGAGCGAAGGATGGCATATGTGGGTCTTGGGGACTAATAACATTAAGGCCTGTATGGAATCATAGAATTCTTGTGGTTGGAAAAGATCCTTAAGATCATCAAGCCCAAACATTAATCAAATATTGCCATGCTACCACTAAACCATATCCTTCAGTGTTCACTAAAAAGCAACTGTTACATTTTACTTTTCTTATAGCTGAAGATTTTAAAGCACTTGGCAAGCATTAGCAAATTAACTTTCCCAGCATCCCAGGTAGAAAGTTAAGGCCCATTATCTGCACTATATGCACGGAGAAAGAGAGTCTTGCAACTCTTACTTGTTCAAAAAAACCCCATATATATCCATGAAAATCTTTATATATAGAATCATAGTATCATTAAGGTTGGAAAGTCCAACTGTTAACCCAGCACTGCCAAGTTACCACTAAACCATATCCCTCAGCAGCACATCTACATATCTTTTAAAATCCTCCAGGGATGGTGATTCCTCTTCCAATGCTTGATAACCCTTTTGGTAAAGAAGTGTTTGCTAATATCTATCCTAAATCTCCCCTGGCATAACTTGAGGTTCTTTCCTCTTGCCCTATCATGTGTTACTCAGGAGAAGAGAGCAACCCCCTCAGCCTCCTTTTCTCCAGGATGAACAACCCCAGTTCCCTCAGGAGCCCCTCATAAGGCTTGTGATCCAGACCCCTCATTAGTTTTGTTGCCCTTCTCTGAAAAACACATTCTCTATAATTTTGGTAAACTGAGCTCCCTTTTAAGGGCATAAGGTTGTGAGACTACTTCTTATTCCTTTGCTAGGGACAGTTTCTTGATATTACATTCAGCAGCAACTGAAAAAAAAAAAAATTCCTTGCCCTGGGCCTAAGAGGTAGCATTCCCTTCTAGAAGAGATGTGACCATTTATGGAACAAAATCACACTTCTGTTTGGAGTTTTTCTCCCTGTCTCTTGCATTTATTTTTTTTATTCATAGTGAAGAAATCCTTTTTTGTTTGTTTTTGGTTTTATTTTTGTTTTTTCCAATTGAGGATTAGCAAACTCTCTTGGATCAAAATCTTATCGCTCCGAGTGCTCCTAACTTTTAGACTGCCTTATAAGAAGCAGGTTTTTTCTCCCTGTGTGGCTTAAATGGATGAGAACCACAAATGTACTTTACAAAATGTCTCATCCCATCCTTTTATTACCTGTTAAATGTCTTGAGAATGCAGAATGGACAAACTTAAGTGTAAGAAAACATTCTGCCTGGAATGCAATTTTGCCCAGGTGTTCAAACTGGGGTGCACATATCTAAGAAAATCCTACAAAATCCTAGGAAATATTAGGAAATTCCTTCTGTGATATTACTACAAGCAACATCCTAAAAAATGCAACCAAATAAATCCCAAGTCCGCACCCTTGTTACATTGTCTTATCTTAGTTGAACCCTTCATCTAAAAATAAAATAAACAGTGTAAACCTTTTGTCCTTTTGTCTTTACTTTATGATTGGCTTCACACATTCCTGTTCCCAGGAGTTTTCAGGAGCTGTTCTACCGTCTCTTACTTTTTGAATTTCACACAGCCAACAATGTCCCAGTTTAATATCCCATCTCGTGGATTTTGTTGCTGAGATGTGTTACTTATTCTTTTATCCTGATGATGCCAATACCTTAAGACTCTGGTGGATTTATGGAACAGGCTGCAGATAGCAAAGCTCCCTTGGCAATTAGTGGGCCAAGTTCTTTTCCTTGCTTTGATGGACTAAAGGCATTTAATATTTTAGGCCCTGAAGCCCTCTTTGGCTCTTGCCCCAAGCCCCACTGCAACCAGAACAAAGACAGGTTGGCAAATTTTCTCCTGAATGACTTGCCCAAGGACATAGAAGTTTGTGGTGGATGAAGATCCCATTCTCCAAAGCACATACATAGCCACTGAGCCAGTCTTCCTACAACTTTTAGAAGGAAACTGAATTAACACATGGAAAGGTTCCTTAAAATAACTGCTCTTTTGCAAGGAGACTGTGAATTCCCTCTCACAGCAAGTCAGCATCCACTCAATGTCACCTCCCTCCTGCTCTCCTGTGGTTCAAATGATTGTGCTATTCCTGGAAGAGATGCCTTGCCATGAAAGCACAGGTTCATATCCTACAGAGTGTTGACGACTCTTGTGGAGCAACTCTCTTAATTATTATTTACTCTAAGCATTTAAGAGAAATCTATAGGTATTTCTAATATGTGAATGCTAACAGATAGTACATACTGATTTTTCAGTGGCTTCTATTGTGGCTCTGTGAAGCTGCTTTACCTGTACATTGCAATTAATGCAGAAATCACCATTGCAGAAACTTCATGGTTACAGTGCCAACATCTGTGCAGCCTTCTCAAGGAGGCATAAAAAAATCATGTCATGCCCTTTTTGAAACAGATAATCCTATTTAATATGCCAGAGACAGCAGAGATATGCACGGGATTAAATCTATGGCTCTGTGTATACTTGCTGTTTTTTCCTCTCCTTTTTTCCAAAGAACATTGCCAAATTCAGAGAGGAAAAGTCTCATAATGCTTCTATCTATTACCAAAGAGAAAGGGGAATCCCATGTTTTATGGAAATATATCTCATTTAATACACCGGGAATTTATTGCTAACGTTTCAAAGTAGGAAGGTTAGGAAGCATTAAGAAAGAATAAAATGCAGCAAGGTGAAAGAAAAAAAGAAAGTCAACGAAGAAATGCAGTGGAAAGGAAATTACACCAAACATTGCCATTTACTTGTTGCACCCAAATGTCTATTTAACAACCTTTTCTTATCATACCTTGTTTGGACAGATTAAAGCAAACTTTTTTCCACCACAGATGAGGCAAATGCAACTGCAGAGCTCTCAGTACAGCAGGACTGAAGTTTTTAACCGATTAAAATATCTAAAACAACCCTTTTTAGTCAAGTAAATCTATAGCTTGATAACCATGAATGCAAAACCCATATGTTTTGCCTAGAGTATGCATATCTCTTCAAGGGCAGACTCTTCAGTGGTCATTTACTTGCTTGATGGTGCAGGATATTTGAGGATGAGAATAGTATTTTAATCACAATAACTTTCCTGCTTATCATGATTCATGTCTTAAACTGATATAATTGTCTTGGGTAGCTGAGTTTCTCAAGTGAGTAGCACCTGTTATTACCAGATAAATGAATGTAAGGGAGTCCTTGCAGTTATATCAATTATTTACAATTCTTAATTAGTCTTATTACAACCATTCTTTCTTATTATCGCACCTCAGATATACAGAGCACACACAAAAATTAGATTTTAAGCCATTTCTAAGATGTTAATGATGTTAAGCAATATGCTGTCTTCTGAGATGCTGGTCAGGTTTATTCTTAATTTCCTCACTATATTGCTGCAAAAACTGGCACTGCCTCTCTCCTTAGGAAAGTTGCCATGAAACAAGAGAACTAAGGGGTCCTTAGGAATTAAGAATAGACTTTAGCACACACATGGAATCAATAGCACTCCCAAAATTCATCCAGGGAGATAATTTCATGCTCTGCATTTATTACTGTTGCAGGAATTGTGCACTGAGTGTGGCTTAAGCCTATCTATAATGTTCAAACAATAAAATTCACAGGTCTCTGGTCATGCTGGATGCGTACGAGTGATGATGTATGAAATCAGTGTTCATATGGGGTATGGGGTACACCTCAAGTGGAGAAGCTCAAGCTGCTGTTTCTGCTCACAATGGATAAATTCTGCTTTTGGTATCTGTGGTCTCACAGAAAGATTCTGGTGCAACATATAAGTTCCTGCAAAAGGAGCTCATGAACCATCTCTGCTTCTACATGCTGCTTTGCAGATAGTTTATCCCATGGCATGAACCCCTTGGAGGTACCTTACTGCTTGCAGACTCCACTTCTTAATTTATGTTCAGTACTTCCCAAATCGATAGTAATGAGCTTAAGAACTTGTCAGTGAAAGAAGCAAGCAAACGGTGTTTCTGTATCACTGCCAAGATAAAATGGTCAAGTGCGTGTTAAGAAAAAAAAATCTAGGTAGATATATAGAGGGAATTAAATACATAATTTAAGAGAAAACATTCTTGGAGAAAAAAAGCACTGAGACTGAGTGCTCGTTATTTCTAGTTCATTAAAAAGTAATTGTTACATTTTACTCCTCTTATAGCTGAAGATTTTAGAGCACTTGACAAGCATTAGCAAATTAACTTTCCCAGCATCCCAGGCAGAAAGTTAAGGCTTATTATCTGCACTATATGCATGGAGAAAGAGACTGTAGGCTCTTTCTTGCAACTCTTATTTGTACAAAAAGCCACATATATATATCCACGGAAATCTTTATATATACAATCATAAAGTCATAAAGGTTGAAAAAGACTCTTAAGATCATCAAGTCCAACCATTAGCCCAGTGCAGCCAAAACCACATCCCTCAGCAGCACGTTTACCTGTCTTCTAAATATCTCCAGGGATGGTGACTCCACCATTTCCCTGGGAAGCCTCTTCCAACGCTTGATAACCCTTTTGGTGAAGATTTTTTTCCAAATATCCGATCCAGACCTTCCCTGGCCCACCCCAGGGCCATTTCCTCTTGCCCTATCATGCATTATTCAGGAGAAAAGTCCATCCCCAACTTCTCTACACCCTCCTTTTAGGTAGCTGTAGAGAGTGAGAAGGTCTCCCCTCAGCCTCCTTTTCTTCAGGCTGAACAACCCCAGCTCCCTCAGCCTCTTGTGCTCCAGACCCCTCACCAGCTCCACATCCCTTCTCTGGACACACTCCAGTACCTCAATGTCTTTCCTGTAATGAGAGTCACAAAACTGAACACAAGATTTGAAGCATGGCCTTGCCAGTGCCGACTGCAGGGGCATGATCACTGTGAAAACTTGTATTTTATTGATATTCCAAATTTCTGTCAAGGACATTGACCAGTCCTGGCACATGTATGGGCTGTGCATAACTTCACTGAGCAGCAACGAGACCTTCTGCTGTAGTCACACTGCAGAGGCAAGAGACTTCTTCATACTTATAATACTGTAATTTTAAATGCAGAATCACACTTTCACGTTTTGAAGCAAAGACAATCTCAAAAAAAAAAAAAGCCCAACATTCCTCCAGCACAAAGCAGCAGGGGAGAATTTTTCTCATCTTCAGCATCCTTTTAGGTATTAAAAGTAAATAAGAAATAAATAAAGTGCGCTACTAGGGTAACCTGAACAAAGATTTTTTTTACGATAGTTATTATTAACCAAACAAGTCTGCTACTGGGGAAGATACTATCTATGAATAATGAAAGGTCTCCTTTTGTATTCAATTTCTAGATGCCTTGTGATTAAATGGAGGTTGTTCTTGAAATAATAATAAAAAAATGCTGACATTGTAAATCAACCAGAACCAATCTTCTGCTTTCCCAGGCATTACTGTAAGAAAATTAATTCTCTGCACCCAGGAACAAGCCCTCTATCTCAAAGTAAATTGATAAACTGTGTTTCAGCTCCCATGTAATTAGGAATAATGGTTCCCATTCTTTTGCGTGAGTGGCAGAAGTAGGACTGATGAGTTACCATTGTCTGCTGGCGAGATATGTGCCTTGTATTATCACCAGCTTGCACTTCTTTGCCATATGAACTCTCATACAGCATACAAGCAGTATCCTTTTAGCTGGCCTTTTTTGAAGGCACTTGAGCTTCATCAGCCTCTGCAATTCCCTTGGCTGTGACACAAGCAAGAGTGCTGAGCTGGTCACATCATGGAAGAGGACTTCTGTCTTGGACACCAAGACAAGGTTAGAAGGCATGGACCCAGAGGAACAGCAAGGGATTGCTATCTCCTTTCCACTGTATGCCATGTGACCCCCATGCAAAGAAGTGTTGGACAGGCAAATTAAAGCAATCTGCTGACCTGTAATCTTGTCCCTGTGTTCATGGGGCAGGAGAATCAATATGGCCCTGTCCTGCCAATGAGTAATTCCTGGCTGACCTGAGATGGAAAACGGAGTGGTGTGTTCAGTTTTGGTGTTCTCAGAAACTGATGCTGATTTCTGGGACTTATATGCATGGATCAATAGAGGCAGATGGTGAGGCATCCAGTGTAACTGTAGCTCCTCTTCAGCATTATCCCCACCACAATGTTCGACCAAAGGAACTTGGCTGATTCTTCAGGTGAAGTATCATGAGCCCCTGTGACATGGGCTCACTTCATCGTTCCATCTGAAAATTTAGGAAAAGCAGTCAAATTTTGCCCTACATAATTCTTTCTTTACAAACCCAGGCAGCCTTACCTCTCTATACACCTGTTCTTCAGAAGGCTATTTGAGCAATCAAAAATAGAGAACTTTCATTATTCTAGAAATGAAAGCTTAGCATCTGAGGAACATACAGTAGCAAAATCTATGGGAAACCCATGAATTCTAAATAAGATTGAGATTGTAAATCTTCACTAAACCACTCACTTAGCTAGTAAATTCCAGTATGAGCACAGGGAGTTTGGATTGGGTCTTTATGTTTTAGTTTCTTTGTAATATGGTAAAGTACATTTATGGGACTTCTTAAATCCACAAAGGCCTTGTATGTAGTAAAGGTATTGCTGTAAAACTTCAAGGCATATTTCTTACTACCTTTTGCCACTGTTTTTCAACCCATTTTTGTGTGCTGATTTCTGAAAATTTTCCACTAGAGTTTTTATCCCTTGAAGGATATGGATTGTCACATGGCAAAATAAAACTCAAAATACCCTGCAGTTTTTCAATGAACTCAAAATACCCTCCAGTTTTTCAATGTTATTCCCAGTTGTCATCTTTAGACATGGGCTCTTAGAAGCCATCAACCAAAATCCATAAATAATGTTTGCAAACCATTGCTAGTTAACTGAGAAAATTTTATTGAAAACAAATGGATATTCATGGGTTTATTCTTGTTTTTATATGTGACTGAAAAAAAGAATTTTAGATTATTATAAACCAACTAAAGATCAATTATTCTTACAGAAGCAACAACAACAAAGTTAAGAAAAATAACCTTTCAAACCAATTGCTATGTAGACTGGGATAGTACAAGACCCTTGTAGTTTATGAGACTCACCAAGCTCTACAATATAAGGATATGAAAATATTAGAATGTGTCCAAAGAAAAGCAACAAAGGTGGTGAAAGGACCAGTCAGTATGACTTGCAAGGACCAGCTGATAATATTAGGTTTATTCACCTTAGAGAAGAGGAGACTGAAAGGTGTCTACAACTTTCTCATGAGGGGTAGCATAGAGGGAGGTGTTGATTTCTTCAGCGATAGGACACAAAGGAATGGTGCATCAGGAAAAGTTCAGATTGGATATTAGGAAAAAGGTCTTCCGTGAGAGCTTGATCAAGCACTGAAACAAGCCCCACAAGCAAGTGTTTATGACCTCAAGCCCATCAGTGTTCACGAAGTGTTTGGACAACTCTTAGATGTATGGTTTAACTTTTAGCTTGCCCTGTGTGATGTCAGGAGTTGGATTTAATGATCCTCATGGGTCCCTTCCAATTCAGGATATTCTATGAGAAATTGTATGAAATCTTCATCTTAAGTGGCTACATATGTTTCTGATGTGAATCTGCAATTCTACTATGTTCTTTGAAACCTTTGTCATTTTGCCCCTCAAGGTATCAAGCCAGACTGAGCTCTCCTGCAAATCAGGATATTAGCAAGCCTTCACATCAATTTCTTACCAAAATGAATGAAAGGAGTAGGATCATAACTGTAATTCTGGCCAATGCTGGTTTCAAAATTAGCAAAGCCAGAAGCAGATTGGAGCTGAGAGACAACTGAGAACAGCTTTTTAAATACATATGTGCTGTAATTTGTCTCACTTTCCATTTGAAGTCAAATAAACCCTGTCTTTGACCTTAGCATCTCCATCTGGGGACTTAGATCATGAACAGGTAAGATGGCTGCATAGAGCTAGGGATTTAACAGCTTGAACAGAAAATGTGACAGGAATTAGACCGGGGTTTTATACACAACTTACCTCAAAACACGGCAACTGAGGCCAATAATTTAACAAGAATATCAGGTCTTTGGGAGTCAAACACTTACTAAAAAAGTCACTAAGATCTGGGGTGTGGCTTTTACTTATAGTCCAAGCAGCAAAGGTATTCAGTATTGGGATGAAATAAAATTCCTGAGATTAACTGTTTCAAGTAGAAGAAGTTTGTCATGGGGATTTCTTAGTCTGTGATAAATAAAAGCCCATTACGTTTCTCCTGGTGTCTAGGAGAGATTGACTGATATTGTACAGCATAATGGAAAGCTGGCTAATCAATACTGCGCTATTTTTCAATTTAACTATATTAATTGTGGACACTGTTTTCATTTGTGTCTGAAAGAGAAATAAGCAGGTGTGAACATCGATTCCTGCTAAATAACAACATTATGAAAGAACATTATTTAGGCACGTCTCAGTTCCTTGCTATTGTTCCAGAAAGTCAGCATTATATAGAGGCCTATTCTGCTCATTACCCCTGAAAATGAAGACTTGCTAGCCATGGCGTCCATCATGCTCTGATAACATGGCAGTATTTCCATGTATCCATGATGACTGGGACAGATAGCAGGGTGGAAAGTTAGCCATAGCTCAGTATGTAGTCATCACTTCTTAGCTGTAGTCACAGAGAAACAACTCACCCCTTCCAACTCATGGAAAATCACCCCAGCATCTTAAAAATGATGGTTTCTTTGCCTCCAGAACGCAGTATGATATACAGGTTAGAGCAGCACCTGCTGATAGACTCCTTCCAGCCCTTTCTTAGCGTTTCTTGAAAAGTGTGCAGCAAGTCATTATTTGCAAACACCTCCCTCCCCTGTCTTTCCTTCCTCCCCTATCCATTATATACAAGTCAGAGACAAAAGCAGGTGCCACGACTCATTCTCATGCCTCAAGTTATGGTCAGGGAAAACAACTGAATATAAGCTTTTGACCACTGAGATTTGTACACCTGAACATCACCCACATCAGCCAATGATATAACACGAGCATTTGCATCACTGTATCCTCTCTGACAGTTAGTCTGCCACAAGGTAGCTCCAGCTTACTATTACCACCTCCCCGTGCACCAGATGGGTTCTAGTCATTATCCCCAGAGCGGCACTGCCTCGCTATCAGTCAAAGATACACAACAGATTCATTATGTTATGGCTTTTAGGATGTGAATTAATGAGGTGTCTTGAAAATGTCATCTAAGATTCTTCATATTCCCGTTTTGCTGCAATGGGGTTATAATGTGAGTCTCCAAAGCCATTTATGCAAGAAGGATTCATAATGTCTGGGGAAATAAGCTTTATAATACATAATAGTGGTAATAGGAAATTGCAATCTAATAACAAATAGTGATAATAATAAATAATGGCTAATACAATAAATGTTTATCTAATGGGCATTGCTGTTATTCTGTTGACCTTAGTGGACGTGCACCATTTTACATAGTTAGGACTCTAAAAAGGTGGTAAAAGTGCAAGACAACATTATAATAACAGAAGAGCAAAGGCAAAGGTGCAAGACAGGGAGCACCTTTTGCAAAAAAATAATCCTTCTGTCTTTACAAGCAGTGGTGAGAATCCTTGACCCACCAGCACATAAAAGGCTCCCTACTTCAAACACTACCCTATAGTTTTATTGCACTAGAAAAACTAAAGCAAAGTCAGTTTGTGGATCCATTGAATTAATGTAAATACCCTGGGAGGGGAAGAGAAAGTTTGTAGAAACTGTCGTACCAGACAGGAGTAAGAAATGGTCATGGTCTAAGCATGACAATGACCAGGACAGAGAAGACAAATGAAAAACAGGTGAAAAGATATACCAGGATATGAGGAAGCTGAGGCACAGGGTGACTAATTTGCCTCTTGCTACCAACAGGAAAACCATGATGTTGAACTGCAGTTCAGTGTTTTAGGCACAAGATTGCCTGTGGGATTTATGCAACACCTTGGTGTAGGACCAAACATTGCTGTAGGACCCCAGGGCTTT
>VXBJ01004817.1:86593-97043 GCA_013400055.1 Nycticryphes semicollaris | reverse complement strand
AAAAGAAAAAAGAAAAAAGAAAAAAGAAAAAAAAAGAAAAAAAGAAAAAAGAAAAAAGAAAAAAGAAAAAAAAAAGGAAAAAGAAAAAAGGAAAAGGGATAGGAACCTGTAAAAAGTGTGGGAGGGTTTGAAAAAGAAAAAAAATAAGTATCTGGAAAAAGAAGCAAGTTACAGAACTTCATTGAACTTTATGAGATTTCTATTGGCCCATTCCTTCAGCCTGTCAAGGTCTCCTTAAAGAGCAGAACAACCATCTGGCCCGTAAACCACTCCTCCTATTTCTATATTGTCTGCAGGCTGGCTGAAGGTGAACTCTGTCTTATCATCCAGATTGTTAGTGAAGATATTGAACAGTATTGGAAACAGTAATCAACCCATGAGATACAGCACAGTGGATGGGCTTCTAGCTGGACTTCACGCCACTGAAAACAATACTTTAAGCCCAAAACTTCAGCTAGTTTTCGGTTCATCTCTCAGTCTACTTATCTAGTCCATACTCATCAGTTTATCTGTGAGGATATTATGTCAGACAATGTTAAAAGCCTTATTAATGGCAAGATTAACAATACCCATATCCCTCCTTTTGTCTGCTGAGCTAGTTGTTTCATTGTATAAGGTTATTGGGTTGGTTAACATGATTTTCTCTTCATAAATCTATACTGTCTACACCTAGTCACCTACATGTCCTTCCTTCATTTGGAAATTATTTCCAGGATTATTTCCTTGAGGAATCAAAGTGAGGTTGACTGGCCTGTAGTTCCATGGATCCTTCTTCTCATTCTTGAAGACTGAGAAGCCACTTTCCTTTTTTTCCAATTGTCAAGAGCTTTCAAATATGATTGACAGTAGCCTCTCAGTAATGACACCCAGCTCCCTCAGCACTCACAGGGTCTAAGTACATCCAGGTTGTTTAAGCGTTCCTTAATCTGATCCTCCACCAAGGGTGTTTCTTGCTCCAGACTTACCCTTGGGTCTAAGGTGCCTAGGATTCTTGAATGTGAGTCTTACTAACAACGACTGAGACAAATAAAGCATTGAATACCTCTTCTGTATCATTTGTCACCAACTCCATTGCCCCATTCAGCTGTGGGTCCACAGTTTCCCAAGTCTTTGTGTTGCTACTGATAAACTTGTAGAAACTTGCAGATACACTTGTTGTTGACCTGCACATGTTCCTTACAAGATTCAATTCCAAGTGTTCAGACAATAACCTTGTTCGTGCACCCAGGCCTTCTACCACCTCCAGCAGAGCTTCTCTTCTCAAGAGCTCCTTAATGACCCAGGCCCAGAAGCTGTTATCAATACACCCCTAAAACCTTCTGGTTTCCTTGTGCCCTACTCTGTTCCCCTCCAGCAGATATCAGGGTGGTTCAAGTCCCCCATAAGGACAAGGGCCTGCAAATGTAAGACTTCCTCCAGTTATGTGAAGAAGGTCATACCTGCATCTTCTTCCCTGATTAGGCAGTCTGTAGCAGAGATTCACCAGTCTTGTTTACATTGGCTGGTCCTCTAATCGTGACCCCTCAGCTCTTGGCTCTCTCACCGCCAGGGTGCAATCCCACTGCTCTCTTACATTAAAGTGTCATTCCTAAAAGACTTGTAACCATCCACTGGCAGCTGGGAACTACCTGTGATGACAATGAGGTGGTAGAAATAACATACAAAAAATCACACAAGCTTTCTGATTAGCAATTAATTATCTTTACAGAATAAAACAAGATAATGCCCACAAGGTCTCATGAAGGACCACAGTAATTATATTAGGAGTATTATTGAATGTTTTTATGCTACAAAATGTAGTCTTAGTTAAAGGACAGTAGAAAGCACCCATTTCCAAATGCGAAAACGGGGCACATTCTATGTGGCATTGTGCAGCATTTATTTTGGTCTTGCAACATAGTAACTGTAAATGAGCATACTTTATGTCTACTTATGTAAATGAGTCAGGCCCAGCACCTGTGAATATCTTCTGGGAAACAAGCTGAAACGAGATCTAGTAGCTTGTGCAACAAGTCACAGTGCTGACTCAACACATTCACAATATATATAACAATAATAATTTCACACTTCCTCCTCATTAAACAGATTCTAATGCTAAAACATCTCGTTTCATAGTCTTTTCATATTAATTGCTTCAGTTTCACTCTTCCCTCTGACAATGGGTGTAAATGATTTCCTCAACACTTGTTTGCTGTGATGAATAATTATATCTAGTTAATAAAAAGCAAATGTTTTCTCTTACTTCACCTCTATCGCTGTCTTACTTCCATACCTGATTTCTACTATGACTGATAAGTGCAAAGCACTAATGTGTAAATACTACTTAATCATAGAGGTTATTATTCTGGATGAATAATGCATAAGTCTAACAGCAATGTTTTGCTATTATCTGTGAGTGATTAAAAGTGAATAGATGTTAGACAGCTTTGTGTTTGCCAAATTAGATAACTAGACATTTTTTTTGGTGCTTGTTTTCAACTCTAGTTGGTTTTGTTGCTTTTCATTGTTCTATGCTTGATTGTACCAATATTAAAAACAAAAGAGGAGTAATGAAGCATTTAATTTCAATAAAACAATAGAAATTAACAGTACCTTTCAACATATTAAAGTTAAACAAACGATTGAATGTCCAGTTCCCCAGCTTCAAAAAATTATTAAATCCATTTTGCAAATTTTGACTAGTAACAGTAGAAAAAATATAGTATATTTCATTTCCTCATTCTTCTCCACTTTATATTTTTCATTAGTGAATTATTAATGGAATTCAGAAGGGCTTTTTTGATTAAATGAAGAGACCAGAAATAAAATACTTGACTGGCATAATTAATGGAACTTTACCAGATAATGAGCCCAGAAGAACCTGAAGCTCTCTCATACAGGAAAATGCTACTTCAGTCCTTTTTTCACTTTTCCAAAATCCTGTGTGACTGCGGCACCAGCTCCTTTCTCTTTTTACCCTCAAAATATTATTATGGATGAAAAGGAGACACAATGCATAAAGCTAAGCATTTATTATTAGTATAGTTAAAATCT
This sequence comes from Nycticryphes semicollaris, assembly GCA_013400055.1. Taxonomy (NCBI): domain Eukaryota; kingdom Metazoa; phylum Chordata; class Aves; order Charadriiformes; family Rostratulidae; genus Nycticryphes; species Nycticryphes semicollaris. Next base: position 94,010 of record VXBJ01004817.1, on the reverse strand, counting down.
TACTAGTTAGCTAATGAGAACTATGAGTTTTCCAGATTTAATTAGAAAAAAAATAATACCGAAAATAATAATAATATTAACAACACAATTAATTATTGTTGTTGTAAAATTATTTACAACCCTTTTCCTGGTGTTATTCTAACCTTTCCAGTGATCCTCTGAGTTCTTATATCTGTAACTTCAGTCTGGTGATGACAGTGGCAGGTGGGGCCTATGGTGAATTGTCAGCATCTGGAGTTCTCTCTCAAGTCCTTTCCTTTGAGGAATATGATCTGATGTTGGTAGTTTCTTCTTCTTTGCTCCTTCTTCCTTCTTTCTTTCTTTCACACACCTTCAATTCATCTGCAGTTGTTGTTTTGGTTTTCCAACATGCTTTTACACCTCACTCTTTCTTTAGCGTTCTGCAACTCCTATTATATTCAAATTTTTGCATGTTAGTTTCTACATTTTTGTCCTCCTTTTTTCCTCTACAAACAGATCTTCCCTGCTGCAAGTCTGCTTTTTTTTTAACTGACTATGGGTGAGTTGTTTGTAGCAGGGAGAAGAGGGAGAAGCACAGGCTGTGCCCTGTGTCTTATGATGCTATGCCTGTACTCTTCTACACATATCCTGTGTTCTTACTTCTCCAGTTATCTGTGCTACTGGGTTACCGGGTTACACACAAAATCGCTCTACGTTTTACAATTATATAAACACTGGAGCAGGAAGCTGAATTTTGAAACCAAATCTATGTCCTTAAGCTATGAAACTTTTATTGATTAAAATTTCCTAGAATCTGGTGTATTCATCTAAAATGCTTTGGGCACAATGAATCTATCTCTCGATACAGCACTGCATATGTACCAAGTTTCTGATCTTGCTTTTCACCATTTCTTTAACAGAACATTCCATGCAAAGTTACAGGTGGAAAGTATTGTACTTGTTGCTATGTGAAATACAACATACAACATTATCAGACACCAAAGAGAAATAGTGTATTGTTTTGTTTAAATAAAACAAAGATATCAACTTGGCAGTAATAACAGACATAGTCGGATTACTGGTAGATTATTTAGAAAGCTTCTATTAAAGATAAAACATTATATTCTAGGAGCAATAAAAGTTTGTCTTAGCTACTTTGATCTGGCCATAATATATAAAAAGACAAAAATTCCAAGCTGATAAAATAATTATCCATTCTCTGAAAAATTTATATAATTTAAAACTTATTTTAAATAAAGCAAGGGCAAGAAGTTATGTCAGCATAACAGAATGAAATTTTTAAAGCAGTTCATTAAGAAACCATTAAAATGTTCTAGAATTTTGAAATATTTCTCTTGGTTTTAATGAGCATGAAACACTTTATTTCACTGAGGAAAGAACATTTCCTTTTAGATACTGTAGAATACATGGCATTAGAAGTTCTGTATTTTCAGTTAAACTTGCTTGACTTGCTTTATCAATGCAACTTTTATTTGTTTTTCTGGATTAAAAGGACTTTCTTTTTGTCTGTGGTGACACAAACTGGAATAAATTTACTTCATAATGGTTTAAAGGAATATTTGCATAGGAGTAAATATATCTCACCATGAAATGATGAAATCCACTATCCGCCAGAAACAATTAAGAAGGTAGCAAATATGGAATAATTGCAATAACTAGAAGTGAATGTTTTGGGCTTCTGGAGGCTTTGTTAAGAAATGCTGCCTGTATAGACTTTTACGACGGGATTTTTAGCCCTCTAGTAGCTATAGATCTTAAACACAATTCTGAGCAGTAGTGATACAACCAGAAACCTAGTCTCATGATAGTACAATCCTATGCTGCTTGACCTGTGAAACAAGGGCTATGAAGGCCTAATCCTGATGAGAAATTACTTCCAAGGAATCCATGGAAAATTTAAATTTATGTCAGTACATTACCATTTATATCATGAGTAGCCATTTTTGGCCCATCTAGTGGGCTAAAATAAACCAAGGGATATTAGTTAATAGTAGGAGTACATTGATGGGTTTTAAACATAGAAATATAGAGTTTTAATCTTGAGAAAGACATCCCCTATAATTGCCCATTAATACCTCCATAGGCAAAAAAAAATCCACTCAGATTCATACTGAGGACACGGAGAGACTGTTAAAGAGTTTCTGTACATGTCCACAAGGGCGTGATCCTGTCTGGTAGTTTTAACAGTACAGGCTTGCGCCCTAGGTAAGTAGATGGACTTCCAAGCTGCATTGCATAGAGCCTTCCTCCTCCTATGCCTGAAAATCCTCCTATAGCTCTTAAGTTTCCATGTCTGATAGATTTACTTAGCTCATAAAGTTCATGACCTTATCCCAATTCATAATTCATGTTTCATAGTTCATTGTAGAAAAAAAAGCTTCCACTACTGTTAAACACTTGAAATGTTGTCACTTAAAGGTCACCTTTACAAATAAGTATTCTTACTTGAGGAAAGACTTTTAACAAAACAGGGTGGGTTTTTTCAGTTTTATAATTGTCATCACCATACTCCAAACTCCAAAGAAATCTTAAAAGGAAAAATATCCTAGCTAGAGTAAATGAGATATATTTGAAATCACTATTGATCTGCATCTAAAGTCGTCTCTGGATGTTTATAAAAGGTTATGAATGCAAAGTATAAAGACTGTTGATCTCCAGGAGTATGTTTTTGTATTGCAAGATACGAAAGCCATATATTTTATCTCAGTTTACAAGATTTGTGCCTTCCAGAACATATACCGCTTGGAGATACATTTTCATATTCTTTTCCTCCCACAAAGTCTAGAGGAACACGCAAAATGATAGCAAGCAGGTTGAATTATTTCCTTCCATACTGAAGAACCCAAACTCTTAAAATTTAAACACAAATGTGGATTTCTATCATGGAAAATGAACAAATGTTTCTTTCAAGACAGAAGAAAATAAGCACTAAACCTGAACTCTTGACTGTGTGACAGGGGGGCTTCAGTGATGTTTCCCAAGATATATATTCTTGAGAAATCGTCTCAGCCAAGAACAACACAGTTCAAGTAGAAGAACAGAAAGTGTACTCCTTAGTGTTTACTGTAATGTTACCAATGCAAAAATGTAGCAGTAGTGTGTACCAGTATTCCACAACTGTAAGTCTCTACCCTTACAGTTCATGTCCGCTATTGAGGTAGATTTAGTTGAGGAGCTCTCAGCTGGTGAAACATTAGAGCTGCTGTATGGAGTGCACAGAGGGGTTCTGTGTCTTTGCTAACCAGCACCAACTGTGGCACAGCATAGCTGTAGTGAGTGAGGGGAGAGTGAGCAGCAGGTGGGAACCAAGGGAAGGGAAGGGGGAAAGGAAGGGGGAAAGGAAGGGGGAAAGGAAGGGANCCGTTAGATACTTCTTTAGTGATTCAGATACTACCCAAAATGTGATGGTGGTTGCTCTGCTCTTGCTTGTCAATGCAAACCAAACAAGTCAAATAATTTAATCTGAAAAAAGAAATTCTTTAGGACGTAACCTTTCCTGAACATTGAGATTGTTTTCTTAACCCATTGTTTCCTAATTCAAAACCATTTCCTTTTGATATCATATGAAACTGCTTTTTTGGCTTTTTCCCTCGACCTAGGCGAATATCTAAACACCCATGAACTGGTGGCCTGTCTTCTTCTTCAGGTTTTTTTTTTTTTTTTTTCCTAAATTCTGCATAGATTTGCTTGTGCAGAGACAAAAATGAGAAAACCTCTCTGATAGTGATGCGAGACACCAAATTCCATCTACTACTTCAGGATTTGATTAATAATTTATCAAAACTACCGTAGCATCAAAGGGATTGATAGATAGTGTTGAACCTAAGCAGACTCTTAATCATGGCCTTTAGGCAACTATTCTTTGTAGTGCAGAATGTAAATTCTCATCTCCTGGGAAATGAAACAGCTCCCAAGATAGAAGTATTTACTTCAAATCCTTTGTATAAAAGGAAATAACAGCATGGTTTTTTTCTAGTGAGCTAATTTTTCATTTCTTGTTACTTTCACACAGATAGATGTACAAACCCCAAAACACATTCTGGTTGACTTGAAACTAGTGATTTTTTCTTCCCATTTTGTCTGAAAGTATGTACAGCTTTGCTGGTTTGATCTGAGCTGAAGCTTTGACGTTGTTCAAATAAGGGAAAAAACGTGTTATTTTTTCAGTAGTAAATAAAAAAGTAGTAAAGCTGAATATATGGGTGTCCTTGTTGAATAAGATTTTCAAGAGTGATATCCAGTGTTTACTGATATAATAATTTTTATCATCTTCTCAATATGTTATTTAATAATTGCTCCTTACAGTTATTTTTCTAGTACCTTATAAGGTACTGAGTTTCAGATCTTTTGAGGTATAAAATCCGTCTATACGATTAAGTTCTTATCTTTTGCATCTGTTGAATAGAAGAATCTTGAACGAAGGTACCTAAGCCTTTGATGAACTCCTTTACCCAGCTAAAGACCCAAGAAATTCAGCAGCTGCGCATAAAGTTTCAGCAGTGAATTAAGTAGCATTCAGTTCTGCAAAACAGGAGTCTTGGACTTTTTCTTGGTATTGTAACTATTGCTCTGCTCTTAAAAAGCAGGGTACCGGTTTCTTAGATACATTTTTACAGATTTCAAAATGGCAATAATCTGATCAAGCAACTAAAAACAAATAGGACAAGGGTAAGGCATATTTCTCATTCTTTTGTTCCCTCTGAGTTTTTTGGATTGCTAGCAAAACAAGCAAGCAATAAATTAATAATTTGAAAAATAAATTAATTTTCTTTGCATCTTTTCAAGATCTTTTGGTATGTACGCCCAGCTTCTTTTCTTTATTCTGTGTTTCAAATATGCTGAACTATTTGAAATAGCTCTTGGTAGGGGCACAAAGGGCATAAAGGAAACATTTCATTTAATTTGTATTTTGAAATGTATGCTATACACATAGAACAATAGCAAAATAGCATGGATAAGTAAGTTTTGAAATGCATGAACGGTAAAGAAACTTTAAAAAAATAAATCCTTTTCAGGTATTTTGATTTATGAGATTTGGTTTCTGGTATGTGCCAAGAACAGTAGCTGAAATGTTCTAAAAACTTAACCACCTGTCTTTCAATTATGGCTATAGTACTACAAGGCAGAGTAGCTGTTGATACTAGTAATGTATGCTAGTAAGATGGCAGTTGACCTATTTAACTTTCCAGGGAATTTAAGCTCTGGAACAGTGTAACCAAATTCCAGAAGATGTCAGAATACAAGTCTTACATGAAGCTTATGAAGATCAGATAGATACTGCTTGCAGTGCACGTGTTGTCCATTTTTCAGTCACAGGAAAAACTGCTGAATTTTTATTTATATTTTCACTTCGTAGAACTTTATTATATGTCAGTATATAAGAATCAACAAAAATAATTGTGGATAGAAAACATTAAAGTTTGTAAAGACAAAAAAACCCCAAAAAACCGAAACCAAAATGACATACAACCAGAACACAAAACATGTTAGAAAACCTGAATAGTAAAACTCAAGATACATTTTACAGAAATGTTTTTATCCTGCATCAGCACAACCTTTTTTGTATGTGAAAAGTTGGAACAATGTTGTGAAGCATTGGAGGTAGTAGATTAACATTCCTATTCCCATTAATCTTCATATTTTTGATCATTTTTACCAAAATACTGTTAGTTTTGGCACAGTAGTGCTAAACATTTAAAGCAATGTTTCTACTAGCATCCTTAGAAGAGTACAACTTCTGTTTTAACAGTCTTTCACTGAATTTCTATGATAGTACCTTACACTGAGCTTTCCATTTATATACCTGAAAGCTGGGAAAAAATGCAACTTGTTTTTATAAAAGGTAGATTGTTCCAAAGAAACTTACTGCCTAAAAATTATGACTAATTTTCTGAATAAAAGGAAATACACTAGCTTAAATTTATCTAACCTTAATTTCAAAGAAGTCTTCAGATGAAATTCTTAAATAAACATGGAGGAGAATATGATACAGTTTAAGAAGGGTGAGATGGATAAGCCAGATATATAAACTGACTAAAGTGGTCTCACTGCAAGACAGAGGACATCAGTTGTACTGAAAGATGAACAAAGATGGAGAGTTTTATATGTGGAGTACCACAGACTGTTCTTCATCTGTATTTAATGTTTTCATTAACAAATTTGGCACACAAGCTGAAAGGAGAACTTTAAAATGATAAAAATTTATTAAAGTAATTCAGGAAGAAGAGAATCACATTTATCAAGTAGAAGTCATAACGACCAATAATGAAAATTTTCATGTACAGCAGTGTGTATTTTAGCTGGAAGTGACAGGAAGAAAGAGATGCGCTTACATAAGTCACATAGTATGGGATTCCTCTGCACTTTTTCTAATTCATGACAAGCAAGATGGATTATATTGACTGTTTGACTGTTATATGGTGCCAGTGCAGACACATTGGCTCTATCTTTCCATATAAAGTTGTGTAATTGTTTCAGATCACTCAGAGCTGATTTGGGGCATCTTAATGTCATTCTCTCACACACACACAAAAGCAAAACAAAACAAAAACAAAAACAAAAAAAACCAAACAAACAAAAAAAAAAGCACCCAAAAATACTTTAGCCAAGAAAGAATGTGATTGCAGCTTACATATAGGATAGCAGTTCATCTAGCAGATAAGAATGAAATTACATTATCGGCATAAGAGGAAGTGGATCAATTTTACTGCTGAAAAAAATTAGACTCAAAATTGGAAGACAAACAAGATTTTTTTAATAAGCATATTAAGGACAAGAAATTGAATAGTTCGAAGACGGATTCTGCCATTTATAAGCAGATGCTGAGCTCAGTGAAATAACAGAATCTTCTAGCCCTCTATTTTTCTGTTGCACTGGATTGGGAATTTCCATGAGAGAATGAGCACTGTAGAAACATAAAATATCTGAAGTTGGAAGAGACCTCAGAAAGTCATCTAGTCCATCCAACCACTTGCTCAAAGCAGGGATAATTTCCAAGTCAGACTGGGTTGCTCAGTCTTGCCTGATCTAGTTCTGAAAATTGCCAAAGATAGACATCTTATGAACTTTCTAGGCAACATGCGCCCATGCTTAACCTCTCTCAGTGTGATTTTTTAATAATTTATTTTATTTTCAATGTCCAAGGTATTTCTCTTGCTGCAGTTTGTGTAAGTGCTTCTTGAACTTTTGGTGAGCACCACTGAGAGAAGTATGTCTTCACCTTCTACATAACTTTCCTTTACATACTGGAAGATGCAAACAGATTTCTGCCCTGAGTATTCTTTTCTCAGAGCTAAACAAGCCAACTTTTTTGATCTATTTACACTCGCATCATGTGCTTCTTCCATACCCTAGTCATCTTGGTGATCTCCCACTGGACTCACTTCAGTTTATTAAGTGTCTTCCTTTTACTGGTGGGCTGAGACATGGATGGTTT